>JASAND010020843.1:0-69987 GCA_030248195.1 Trissonchulus latispiculum | reverse complement strand
TTGTAGCGGCTGGAACGGTTTTCATCAATGATGAGTTCGAACTCGTTTTGATCGAGCTCATCAAAGTTCATTTTCCTTCTAATTCCAGTGTTGCAGTTTGGTAGTGCACAATTAAAGTTGAGCTTTTCACTCGATCCATCACATGACAGATCCCATACATTGGTGGTCTGGATGAAACATTTTCATTTGTTTCCTCCTTGGGGTTCTTATCTCTGCTCCTAATCCCATAAAGACAGATCCTGAATAAGGATGGGGATAGAGGATCATACTTATCCATTTCTGTCCTTTGGTAACTGGTGGTATGTCCCCAAGCCTTACTCACAACTAACCATTACCGATCCGCCATGCAGACTGAGCCAGAGAACCACTTGTCCCCCATAGCCGAAATCCAGGATTGGAACCACATGATCCTTGTCCACCCTCACTAATCATCGATCCCTCCATAACCTTACCAGGATGGAAACACATGCTCCTTGTTCACTCTCAATTATCACCGATCCCCTCCATGGCCTTACCAGGATTGGAACCACATGCTCCTTGTCCACCTCCTTGATTTGGAGTCCAGGATAATGTTTGGTGAGCGAACCACTTTCTCCCACAAGAGGACCAGGATTGGATCCATAGGCTTCCTGTCCACACTCCAACAAATCTAAAATGTTTATTCAGTTTTTGAAAATTTAAAGTTACAACCATAATCGTGAATGCTCTCCAAACAAGGTTAAAAAACGTGATCAAAGAGCAAATAATGTCATAATGATGGATTTCTGTAGCTACATCTGCATTTGAGAAGATTTATGTAAGTACCGACCGAAAGCAACCGCATTCCAATTCAAAAATAGTAACCGTGTTTTTCATCAAAGTTTAAAGTTTCAAAGTTTAATATTAAAATACATCAAATTTCCAGGACATTTCCAGGACAATTCCATATGAAACAGAAACTCTACTTTTTGATAAACGAATGAAGAATTATCCTTTAAAATTGTCCCAAAAAACTATTTTTAATTAGGTTTTTATGCTACTTAATTGTACCAGTTTAAATTTTGAGTCTTATAAATAGCAAGGTGTTTGGAACTGAAACATGTTGCATTCTGAACCGTGAATCATGTTCAACTCTACCAATTGCTATGCAACGTTACCTCATCTGTTGAGAGGTTACAGTATTCCTGACCATTATGCACAGTTTGCATCTGGTTAATACCTAACTAACCATTATCCTTTTCATTACGGATCTCTGACAAGTCAGAATTTGGTTGTAGTACATGGGCCGCACAATTTCCCAGCTCATATGGTAAACAGACTTGACAGTAATCTACTCGGTTTATACTCAAATCATGGGTCGGAAATTTTTGGATACGATCCAAGTATCCAACAACCCTAATGCTGGATCGGTTTTTGTTGGAGTTGGACAGGGAGCCTATGGATCCAATCCTGGTCCTCTTGTGGGAGAAAGTGGTTCGCTCACCAAACACTATCCTGGACCCCAAATCAAGGAGGTGGACAAGGAGCATGTGGTTCCAATCCTGGTAAGGTTATGGAGGGATCGGTGATAATTGAGGGTGGACAAGGAGCATGTGTTTCCAATCCTGGTAAGGTTATGGAGGGATCGGTGATAATTGAGGGTGGACAAGGAGCATGTGGTTCCAATCCTGGTTCGGTTATGGGGGAAAGTGGTTCTCTGGCTCAGTCGTATGGCGGATCGGTGATGGTTGGGTGTGAGTAAGGTTTGGGGACATACCTGAGTCCTAAGACAGAAATGGATAAGTATGATCCTCTATCCCATCCTTATTCAGGATCTGTCTTTATGGGATTAGGAACAGAGATAAACCCTAAGGAGGAAACAAATGAAAATGTTCATCCAGACCACCAATGTATGGGATCTGTCATTGTTGGATCGGGTGAAAACTCAACTGAGGTGCTACCAAACTGCAAACTGGAATTAGAGGAAAATGGTTTTGATGAGCTCGATCAAAACGAGTCCAGACTCATCATTGATGAAAACCGTTCCAGCCGCTGCAATCAAATGGTAAGCAGCATTGTGTGCTCATTTTGTTTTAGAAAATGTCAAATATGCAAATGCAAGTTAGCACATAATGTACAACCGACTCCACAAATAACTGATAAAATGGCTGCCCATGCTAATTTAGCCGTTTTGGCCAGAAAGCCAACACACAAATCCAGTCATCGAAATCACTCGAAAGTTTTTATGCTGCGATGCCCAGTTGAATCAAAGGAAAGAATCGGCTACCGATGCGGGAATCAAAAGTGTCGCTCTGACGAAGTGGTTATCATTTAAACATTATCCCCTTATTTTTGATTGGTTTCCAACATGGATGAGATAAATTGGATCAATAACGCGATGAAAAAACTTGGTTTTGACTAGTGATCAAACGTTGCAAGAAACAGTTTGAAGTGTGGAAAATAAACATATCTGAGGTGTGATTTTTAACACAAAATTTTTAAAAGTTAACGAAGCAAAACCCTATATTTTATCTTGTCTGAGGCATGTGTTTAAGGTTCAGTATAGATTTTTCTAATGTTTTTGAACAGTCTTAAAATTATGTAATTTTGTAGCATTCATCGATTTAAAATTTTCTAAAAGTTTAAGTTTTATTCAGCTGAGATTTAAATATATACATATTATGTTGCGACAACTTACACTACTTACCCAAATGGGTAAACGAAGGCATTGCTCACGCCTGCATGGAGCTACAAGATGCGGTCTAAAAGAGATTTAGCAAGATTACGCAAAAATTTGCCAACACTGTCATGAACAATTATGGGCGGAGCAGCTTCGATATCATTTCATGCACAAATTCGATAGTGAACTGGAAAAATGCAAAACTTTTCGTAATAGCGTATTCAAGAGTAGTCGCATATTCAAACTAATTTCCTAACATAAAAAATTCGTTAATATAGATATTGAGTCAACCGAAATTTTAAAAGGAACAAAAATTTTCTTTGAGAACTAGTTGTGTTTTGATTTTGAACCTAACATGCGCTTAAGGTAAAACGATAACTTATCAATGAAAATTAAATTATTTACAAATTTATTTTAGCTGGACAATATCTAATCACTGCCGAGGATATCATAAAGGGTGTGACAAGTGGCTAGAAGGTTTTTGATTGCATCATGCCAACGGACTGTATTTAACAAAAAAATACGTACATACCTCAGATTTGTTTATATCATTTCATGTTTGTGTTTGCTACAACAATATTATCCAATTATTAATATTTATGATATATTTATATTGTGCTGGAATCTGAATCATTTACTGATTATAAGAATTGTTGAATATTAAATCGGTTGCTTGGGCTTGATTCAATTGTCTTGGAAATGAGATTTGAGCAGTAGTAAAGTAGTAAAGTAAAGCTGTAGTAGTAGTAAATGTTCCAAATTTCGTTGGCTTTCCCAAGCTGAAATTGATAAAATTGATTGGTCTGCAGTTGATGTAGACGGGGAGGAGGGATACGTTTTAGATGTTGATTTGGGGTATCCAAAAGAACTGCATAATTTGCATAATAGTTAGCCTTTGGCACCTGAGAAACTGATAATTTCTGATGAAATGTTGTCACCGTATTGTAAACGTCTTCAATCGCAGCTTGGAGTTAAAACTGGTTTGGTGCATAAACTACTGACCAATTTCTCAAATAAACAAAAATACATTATCCATTATCGTAACCTAAAACTTTATTTATCATTGGGTCTAAATTTTACAGAATGTGCATCGCGTCTTGGCATTTCAACAATCTGCCTGGATGCAAGCTGAAATTGATAAAATTGATTGGTCTGCAGTTGATGTAGACAAGGAGGCGGGATACGTTTTAGAAGTTGATATGGGGTATCCAAAAGAAGTGTATAATTTGCATAATAGTTATCCTTTGGCACCTGAGAAACTGATAATTTCTGATGAAATGTTGTCACCGTATTGCAAACGTCATCAATCGCAGCTTGGAGTTAAAACTGGTATGGTGCATAAGCTAGTGCCCAATTTCTCAAATAAACAGAAAATACATTATCCATTTTCGTAAAGTAAAACTTTATTTATCATTGGGTCTAAAATTACAGCATGGGCATCGCGTCTTGGCATTTCAACAATCTGCCTGGATGCAAAGGTATATCGGTTTTAACACTGAGATGCGAAAAAATGCCAAGTCTGATTTTGCGAAAAATTTATTTAAATTGTTAAATAATGCGGTATTTGGTAAAACTATGGAGAATGTACGTAGACATATGACAGTTGAATTTGTTCATGATCAGACTCGATTCCGCAAATTGGTATCAAACCCTCGTTTTGAACGGGCAACTGTTTTTAATGAGGATTCGGTCGCGGTTTGTATGAGTCCAGTGACAGTTGAGCTCAATAAGTCCATCTACGTGGGGTTTACTGTGCTGGATTTGTCGAAACTGTTCATGTACAATTTTCACTACAATTATATTGTACCTAAGTATGAATCTAAATGTAAATTGTTATTTACAGACAGTGACAGTCTTTGTTATGTTATTGAATGTGATGATGCATATAAGGATATGTTAACTGATGCTGATTTGTTTGATTTTAGTGACTATCCGAAGGACCATCCTTCGTTTTCCATAAAAAATAAAAAGTCATAGGGAAAATGAAGGATGAGACTTCAGGTATTCCTATATCTGAATTTTGTGGCCTTCGTGCCAAAATGTTCAGATTTGTGTGTAACGGGTAGGATAAAAAAGGGCTAAAGGCGTTAAGAAAAGTGTTGTGAAAACTGTATTATGTCATAATGATTTTGTTTATTGTTTACGTAATGAGATAGTTCGTCGTGATGTAATGAATATGATCAGAAGCCGCAAACACCAACTGTTTTCAATAAAAACTAATAAAATTAGTTTGTCGGCTTTTGATGATAAGCGATACATCTTGGATGACGGACTGTCTTCTTATGCGTACGGTCACTATTGTATTTGTAATAAATGAAATTTGCTATGTATTTGTTATGTATGAATTTTCACAATAACCTATGGTATTGTCTTTATTGAGTAACACTAGCATAGGTATTACGTAATTATACAAACTAGATACAATGAGTTTACTTCCTTAAATTTGTCTTCATGATGAGTGATCTGAGTTCCAAATGACGTATGCTTCCATAAGCGATCTAGCCGTTGCTGTGCAATCACTTAGAGTAGATACTGAAGCATCAGCCAGAGGAAAAACTTGAAAGCTCCAGGTTGCTGTACTGTACAGGACTAACATATGAGGATCCTTCACAGGAATAGTAATATCATTCATTCTGATCATTCTTGTGATAATCTGACGTTGTCGGTATCCCTCGGTCACAATTTGAGACGGGTTGAATTCTTTAAGCAGTTGACACATGCTTGTAATCACTTGGTCCAGAGTTTTGGTATCTGCAGTTGTCTTCCATTTCATCTTGGATGCTGCTTCGATAAAACGGATAATTTCCATGTGTTCGGTAGCGAGTGTTGATTTTTCTTGAGGCGCTCGCACGTCAGACTCATACTCCAGCATAAAATTTCTGTCCAAAATGATCATTGCCATCTTCATAATCACATCAAAATCGTGTTCGAACCGAACTAGTCCAAGACTTATAAAACAGACCATCTGTTCCGACATGGTTAGAGCAAACGAATTGTAAATGAAAACTTTTCCCCTTTTATAGTTGATCGCTGCATTCCAAAGCCAAGAGTCATCAACTTCAAGTCCAGTTGTTGTCAGAACATGGCAAGTTGCCAACACGTGCCTTATCTGGTAGCGTTGGTTATGACTTTTCAGTGCCAGACACTGTGTGGTACCTACTGGTTTGGGACGAATGCTAATTCAGACGGACATTGCTGCTTTGCCACCAGACTGTTACGGAAGAATTGCCCCTCGCTCCGGATTAGCGCTGAAAGCAGGGATTGATGTGATGGCAGGAGTGATCGATGGTGATTACCGGGGGAACGTAGGAGTTGTGTTGGTTAACCTGAGTAGTCAGGATTTTACGGTGAACATTGGGGATCGTATTGCTCAATTTATATGTGAGCAAGTTTTGAATACCTATGTGGCGGAAGTTCTGAATTTGGAAGTCACAGATCGGGGTGGAAATGGTTTTGGGTCCACTGGACTACAACGTATGCCAGATCCAAACAATGATGTAGAAATGAAGGAAGAAAAAACTCTTATGTCTTATGAATGACGTTATTCTGAATAGTGTATAATGTGTATATTCTGTATGCATATAAATATACTAAATAAATTTTTGTCAGATTTCGCTTTTGATTTATTGCTAGGTAGATTAGGTAAAATTTTCATCATGATTATCAAAATTTATAGTTATGTTGTTTTCAATGATTAATTTATGAATATGATATATTCTTTTTGGAAATCTATTATCTTATAGACTTATATTTCATCTTCAGACTTATATTTAGTAATTACTTTTTTCATGAACAAGAATTCATATAGTCCATTGAATCTAATCCGAATTTCAATGTCTAGGTTAATAATCATAAGTGATTAAGGAAAATTAGCTAGTAGGGGACCACGTTATGATAACCATCTTGTAGAACTGGAACCACACTTAAGGAACCAGGGATCACTGTGTATTTTGTAGTTGAAGTCTTTAAATGGGACCACACTTAGGGGACCACACTTGACATACGAGGTTCAAGGGTTATGCATATCAAATTATTAGGGGACCACACTTAGGGAATCACACTCGCCGGCAGAACGCCTAAAAACAATACTACTAACATGTTCTTTAGGACTACATGATCAATACTTGATCGACAAACCAGCGCTGTTGAAACTCTCGCAATCTTGCAATATTTGATTTTTCGAAAAATGGCCATTTTTGGATCTCGAAAATCAATTTTCGCTGTTATTTCTTAAACCGTAAGGAGTCGAAGAATACTCTCAAGAGCAAAGTTGTAGGTCTTGGTGAGTCGAATCGAATGATTATAAGCTCGTCTGTGTAGGGTGCCCACATTGCAAGTTGTGGCGGATTAAAGCAAATTTTTCCAAAACTCATATTTTTACACCGCGACTTTTCTAAAACCATTTCTAATATAAATGACGTAATTGTAGCAAATTTGAATGAATTTCAACGACAATTGCGCTTTAAAGTCCAAAAATACACGAACCCGAACCAGCACCCTAAGGAAATTTGCGGTCAAGAAAAATTGGGTTTCCGCAAAGTTCATAGAATGCGAAAGAGCACCAAATTATTGCTCAGAAAGTGTATTTCATTTTTCTAAACATATAGTTTGAAGTGCGCGTCAGTGTCGTTTGACGATATTCCCTCATAGTTCTTCTGTATTGTCCCAGCCTGATAGGGTGGAGTAGTGGACAAATCATATAAAATCAAAATCAAAGTCATTCCGCCGAAAGTTAATCCGCCGCCTCAAAACTGTTCTAAGACTGATGCAATTAAGGGGGGTCTAAATTTTGGTCATTTTTTCGACTTTCTCCGATCTCGCTGATTTTTACATATTTCATGGACCAAACGGCATATTTCAACGAGTTTTTAAAATTAAAGTCGTAAGTCGTGCGGTTGTTGCGTAATTTCACCTCAAAGTTGAGGTCTCATGTGTTAAATATAGGAAACTTAAAACGTTTCACTTTTTTGGAGTTGTGTCAAAAAATCTCGAAACTGGCAATGCTAACCAGCCGTGTCTGGTATCATTTGAAAGGCCTGTATATATGAGGACTGTGATTTGTTGGAATTAGAATTTTGATTTAGGCTTCTAAAGTTTTTAATTAATTTTTGAACATTTAAAATTTGAAGCCATTTTAAAAGCGCGTCAAATTTTAAATATTCAAAAATTGATTAAAAATTTTTAAAGACCTAAATCAAAATTCTAATTCAACATGTCACAGACCTTATCCACGCCTTTCTAATGATACCTAACAAGGCTGGTTAGCAATGCCCAGTTTCGAGATTTTTTGACACAACTCCAAAAAAGTGAAACTTTTTAAGTTTCCTACTTTCCTATGTTTTACACACGAGACCTCAACTTTGAGGTGAAATTACGCAACAAACGTACGACTTACAACATTAACTTTAAAAACTCATTAAAATATACCGTTTGGACCATAGAATATGTAAAAATTAGCGAGATCGGAGAAAGTCGAAAAAATGACCATAATTTGGACCCCCCTTAAGTAAGTAAGTATATACATCTATATGCTAAAAATCTGTACAATAATTTACAAATTCGTTGTTTCTGTTTATTTTTGGTGCCTCATCCCTCCTACTCAACTTCGATCAGAAGCTTAGCACGGGGGCAGGGTCACACTACCCACTGAAGCTGTCTTTAGAATTATCCAGAACTATATATTCAAGGGACACATTCATAAATTTACAACTTTTATCTCAACAAGGGAACCTATTTCATTCACAGCAAAAATAACTCGAGGCTTCTCCTTCGCGAAGCAGTGACTCCTACTTCTCCATCTACGCAATTCCGTCAGTTTAGCTGAACAAAATCGACAGAACCAAGAGAAGCTATGTTGTATTTGGCAGGAACATCAAAATTGTCGAATAATTTACTAAATAAATATAAATCTCCAAACGTATAGTACAGAGTATCACCAAAAGGACTGGGTCCAGCTTTATTGACGAGGCTATGCGAGGTTTCCCACTCCCAGGCGTTGTCCCACCACTCCCATGACGCGGGGGCTTTTGCCTGCTGCGTTTCCGCCCTGGGCCATTATCACCCCTCATTAACCAACCTGGCTCTGCAAAGCTCCCAAAGCAGTGCCATGTTGACGCCATGCTTGGTGCGGACGCCTGGGCAACGTGGGAGGTCCCCACACAGGACTCCCAGTCTCAAGCCGTCCACCAGTCCCGGCCCCCAGGTAGCTGGGTTACAGGCAGTTGCCAAACCACCCGGCCGACAATTCTGTATAAATAACGACTTTTAGACTCAATGATTGGACTGAGAAAATAATAAATATTGACATTTGTAGGACTTGACTTGCTTACTATTCTCGTTTTCAGATTGTCCTCAAAAACTAGCTTTTCGGATCAATTTCCCACTATCCCGCCTTTGAATACAAAGCGCATATTTTTCACGTGATGCACACGTGATATGTCTTTCGGGACGTTAAAAATTGAAATACCACTATTACTAGCGCTAGCTATTTCATTTTCATTTCATATATTAAAAGTATTTAGACTAATAGCACATTCTTCACTTAAGGACTGTCTCTATTTGAACCTTTCTTGCTCAGAAGTCTCAAAACTCTTCATTGATACAAAATTGTCGGCCGGGTGGTTTGGCAACTGCCTGTAGCCCAGCTACCTGGGGGCCGGGACTGGTGGACGGCTTGAGACTGGGAGTCCTGTGTGGGGACCTCCCACGTTGACCAGGCGTCCGCACCAAGCATGGCGTCAACATGGCACTGCTTTGGGAGCTCTGCAGAGCCAGGTTGGTTAATGAGGGGTGATAATGACCCAGGGCGGAAACGCAGCAGGCAAAAGCCGCCGCGTCATGGCAGTGGTGGGACAGCGCCTGGGAGCGGGAAACCTCGCATAGCCTGGTCAATAAAGCCGGACCCTGTCCTTTTGGTAATTTTCTTGTAAAATAATTTTATGGGGTTGGACTTAATTTTTAGCATTTTGTCAATTAAAATTTATTTATTCCTTTGCTACTCATCAGTCTGCTTTGGTTCATAAAACTGGTCTGTTCTCAGAAAAAATCATACATTTTAATCACATTAGAAGTTTTTCAGTTTTAATTAGAAGAATCATTCAGCAAAAGCAATGCAGCAAAATGGAACTCTTATTATATTATTATTTATTATTATTATCACTTATTCCCTTATTCCCATTTAATCACCATTACAGTGACCCACGCCTTTCAGGTTAGGTTTGTTGCTTAACCCTTTTATGCCCGCGGCGGCCATTTTGCACAAGTCTGGGGTGCACGATGTAGCGCTGAGAAGTCCCTGCAGGCATTTGGCGAAATCAGAACTTCGACAGATTGTGTACTATATTTCTGTATTTACTTTAAACGATTCCAGCGTCGACTGCAATTCGTCAGGCAACAGAGCAGTTCCACCAGGTGATAGGGAAGACCATGCTGATTAATTAACGTATAGTGGTTCCGTCTCAGAATCAACCCATGTACCTAGAAATCAATTAGTTGATTTTTTACAATGAAAGTTTAGCAAAAAATCCTACTTCGCCCGACTTTGACGGCTCTTGACTTTTCCTGGATGTATCGCATCGGGGACCCTTTAATATGAAATATAACATAAAGAGCAATCAATTCTCTATCGACTTGTGGCAGTCTCATCTCTGTAGGTGCTCTCCGCTCAGTAAAAAGTGGCGCCCGAAAACGTATTTCAGCCGCTTTCCAAGAGAACCCTTGGGAAAATGAGGGTTCAGGTCTGATTTGACAGCAGAGTACTTCTTCATTAGCAGGGATGATATTACTTAGATTACGGCACAGAAATCTGTGGTCGTGATGGAAGCAGAACAGGCTTGGACCAGCTCCGTATTGCGAATTTTTATATTTTCACACTCCAAAAAAATAGAAGCTTCCATGTTGGGCTGAGTATATATTTCTATTTCTGCCCCTAGACGTTGCGTTGTTATTAGAAAGATCTCGATCAGCTTTGCATAAAAGATGTTCAACTTCAAGCCGATTTGCAACTTTAAAACAGTATACTATTGACTCATAGTCATATTATGATTTTTTAGGTTAAAATTACTGAATTGCACTTTGATAGGTTGGTAAGGAAGAAATAATATTGAATTGACTGCAGGATAAAAACCAGGTCAAACTCATATTACAAAATTATTTTCATAAGAAAATGCAAAAAAGGACAGGGTCCGGCTTTATTGACGAGGCTATGCGAGGTTTCCCACTCCCAGGCGCTGTCCCACCACTGCCATGACGCGGGGGCTTTTGCCTGCTGCGTTTCCGCCCTGGGCCATTACCACCCCTCATTAACCAACCTGGCTCTGCAAAGCTCCCAAAGCAGTGCCATGTTGACGCCATGCTTGGTGCGGACGCCTCGTCAACGTGGGAGGTCCCCACACAGGACTCCCAGTCTCAAGCCGTCCACCAGTCCCGGCCCCCAGGTAGCTGGGTTACAGGCAGTTGCCAAACCACCCGGCCGACAATTTTGTATTAAAAACGACTTTTAGACTCAAAGACTGTATTCAGAAAGTAAGTGTTGGTTTTACATTTGTGGGAATTGAATGGCTGACTGGTTTCATTTTTTTAACAGAGTGTCTTCAGAAACTAACTTCTCGGACCAATTTCCTAGTTATCCCGCCTTTGAAATTTGAATAGACAGCGTACAATTTTCACGTGTGCACACGTGATGTGTCTTTCGGGACGTTGAAAATTGAAATATCAATATTATTAGCGCTAGTTAATTCGTTTTCCATTTTATATTTTCTAAATAAAATTATTCAGACTAATAACACGCCTTCCTTCATTTAACGACTTTCTCGTTTTAAAAATCTCTTGCTCAGAATTCACAAAAACTCATCATTGACCTACCACGTCGACGAGGCGTCCGCACCAAGCATGGCGTCAACATGGCACTGCTTTGGGAGCTTTGCAGAGCCAGGTTGGTTAATGAGGGGTGGTAATGGCCCAGGGCGGAAACGCAGCAGGCAAAAGCCCCCGCGTCATGGGAGTGGTGGGACAGCGCCTGGGAGTGGGAAACCTCTCATAGCCTGGTCAATAAAGCCGGACCCAGTCCTTTTGGTTGTTTTCTTGCAAAATAATTCTGTACTAAAGGGTTTGACTTAATTTTTGGCATTTTGTCAATTAAAATTTATTTATTCCTTTGCTAGTTATCCTTCATTAGTCTGCTTTGGACTCTTTGGTTCATAAATTTGGTCTGTTCTCAGAAAGAAACGATGATGTTTCCAAAGAGGAAATATAGATTTTGGTCTTATTATCTTAGTTGTTGGTCATTTTAGGATTGGTTATTACAGGATTGCCTAGTTATTTTGGTTGAAAAGAGGGACCCAAAATCTACACTTTTTACAATCATTGAGCTGAGCTATAAATTTTAATGGTCAGGTTTACGCCAGACAGATTCCATTTTTCAGGAAATCGTCTTCTTCCAAAATCACTGCCATAGGATCAAGACAATACTGGTTTACTTGTATTCAAAAAACGTTGTTCCATTGCCATTTAATCACCATTACAGTGACCCACGAATTTCAGGTTAGGTTTATTGCTTAACCCTTTTATGCCCGCGGCGGCCATTTGGCACAAGTCTGTGGTGCACGCACGACATAGCTCTGATCACGCGATCCTTTTTTCCTCGACACTCCCACTACAATTTGGGGTTGACGAATTGAAGTGCCGGCAGGCATTTGGCGGAATGGAAAATTTGACAAATTTTGAACTATATTTATATATTTATTTTAAACGATTCGTCAGGCGACAGAGCAATTCCACAGGTGATAGTGAAGATCATGCAGATTAATTGACGTATAGTGGATTCCGTATCAGAATCAAATCATGCAGCTAGGAATCAATTAGTTGATTTTTTGCAATGAAAGTTCAGCAAAAATGACTACTTTGCCCGATTTTGACGGTTCTTAACTTTCTTGAAACATCGGGGACCCTTCAACATGGAATATAAAATAAAGAGCAATCAATTCTCTATCGACTGGTGGAAATCCCATCTCTGTATGTGCTTTCAGTAAAAAGTGCCGCCGGAAAACGCAATTTCAGCCGCTTTCCGCTAGAAACCTTGGGAAAAAGAGGGTTCAGGTATGATTTGACTTGACAGCAGAGCACTTCTGCATTCGCGAGGATGATATTACTTACGGCACAGAAATCTGTGGTTGTGATGGAAGCAGAACAGGCTTGGATCAGCTCCGTCTTGCAAATTTTCTATTTTCCCACTTCACAAAAAGCGAAGGTTCCATGCTGGGCTGAGTATATATTCCTATTTCTGTCTGCACGTTGTGTTGTTATTCGAAAGATTTACATAAAATATGTTCTACTTCAACTCGAATTGCAGCATTAAAACAGTTGTACATTGACTCTTGTTATGATTTTTAGGTTGAAATTAGTGAACTGCACTTCGACGCAAGAGATAATGTTGAATTGACTGCAGGTCAAAAACTAGATCAAACTCATATTAAAAAATATTTTCATAAGAAAATGCAAAAAAGGACAGGGTCCGGCTTTATTGACCAGGCTATGCGAGGTATCCCACTCTCAGGCGCTGTCCCACCACTCCCATGACGCGGGGGCTTTTGCCTGCTGCGTTTCCGCCCTGGGCCATTACCACCCCTCATTAACCAACCTGGCTCTGCAAAGCTCCCAAAGCAGTGCCATGTTGACGCCATGCTTGGTGCGGACGCCTCGTCAACGTGGGAGGTCCCCACACAGGACTCCCAGTCTCAAGCCGTCCACCAGTCCCGGCCCCCAGGTAGCTGGGTTACAGGCAGTTGCCAAACCACCCGGCCGAAAATTTTGTATGAATAACGACTCTTAGATTCAAAGACTGGATTCAGAAACTAAAGTGTTGATCTTACATTTTTGGGACTTGAATTACTGACTGACTGGTCTCGTTTTTTAACAGATTGTCTTCAAAAACTAGCTTCTCGGACCACTTTCCTAGTTTCCCCCCTTTGAATAGAGAGCTTGCAATTTTCACGTGATGCACACGTGATGTGTCTTTCTGTATGTTGAAATTGAAATAACAATATTATTAGCGCTAGTTAATTTGTTTTCCATTCTATATTTTCCGCATAAAATATTCAGACTAATAGCACGCTTTCCCTCATTTAACTATTTCTTTATCTATTTGAAATTTTCTTACTCAGAATTCTCAAAAACTCTTCACTGATACAAAATTGTCACCTCCCACGTTGACCAGGCGTCCGCACCAAGCGTGGCGTCAACATGGCTCTGCTTTGGGAGCTCTGCAGAGCCAGGTTAATTAATGAGGGGTGATAATGGCCCAGGGCGGAAACGCAGCAGGCAAAAGCCGCCGCGTCATGGGAGTGGTGGGACAGCGCCTGGGAGCGGGAACCCTCGCATAGCCTGGTCAATAAAGCTGGACCCAGTCCTTTTTGTTGTTTTCTTGCAAAATAATTTTGTACTAAGGGGTTTGACTTAATTTTTGTCATAAGGTCAATTAAAGTTTTTTATTCCTTTGCTAGTTACCAGTCTGCTTTGGACTCTTTCGCTCATAAACCTGCTCTGTTCTCGGAAAAAAGGTATACATTTTAATCACATTGAAGTTTTCAATTTTAATTGGAAGAATCATTCAGTAAATGCAATACAATGCAGTAAAATGAAACTTTACAACACAATAAGACTCACTATCTGTCATTACAAAAATGTATAGAACGATGTTTCCAAAGAGGAAATATAGATTTTGGTTTTATTCCTTAGTTATTGCTCATTTATTAATCAAAGGATTGGCTATTACAGGATTAGTTATTTTGGTTGGAAAGAGGTGCCAAAATCAACACTGTTTACAATCATTGATCTATAAATTATAATTGTTAAGTCGGTAAGCAAGATAGGTTCCAATTTTGAGAATACCACTTTCTTTCAAAATCAGTGCCACAAGTTCAAGACAATATTGGTTTGCTTGTATTCAAGGGAAACGTTGTTCCATTGCGCATTTTATCACCATTACAGTGACCCACGCGTTTCAGGTTTATTGCTTAACCCTTTTATGCCCGCGGCGGCCATTTTGCACAAGTCTGGGGTGCACGATGTAGCTCTGATCACGCGCTCCTTTTTTCCTCGACACTCCCACTGCAATTTGGAGTTGAAGAATTGAAGTCCCAGCAGGCATTTGGCGGAATGAGAAATTTGATATTTATTTTAAACGATTCCAGCGTCGACTGCAGTTCATCAGGCGACAGAGCAGTTCCACCGGGTGATAGGGAAGACCATGCAGATTAATTAGCGTGTAGTGGATTCCGTCTCAGAATCAACTCATGCACATAGAAATCAATTAGTTGATTTTTTGCAATGAAAGTTTAGCTAAAATTCCTGCTTCGCCCGACTTCAACGGCTCTTAAGTTCCTTCAATATGGAATATATAATAAAGAGCAATCAAGTCTCTATCAACTGGTGGCAGTCCCATCTCTGTATGTGCTTTCAGTGAAAAAGTGGCACTCGAAAACGCAATTTCAGCCGCTTTCCTCGAGAAACCTTGGGATGAAGATCTAATTTGACAGCTGAGTATTTCTGCATTAGCACGGATGATTTTACTTACGGCACAGAAATCTGTGGTTGTGATGGAAGCAGAACAGGCTTGGACAAGCTCCGTATTGCGAATTTTCCCATTTTCCCAATCCACGAAAAATCGAAGTTTCCATGCTGGGCTGACTATACACTCTTAAAAAGACTCCTGTAGAAGCTACAGGAATTCTTGTAGTTTTCTACAAGAGTGCTCCCGTGCGGTCAGTCACTGGCGGAGCGTCCTGTATTTCCACAAAGTAACTTTTATAATTTTTACCGGCCTCTGGTCTAGTAAAAATTACAGGAATTCCCTGTAGAAAATATTAAGGACACCTGTAGTTTTTATTACAGGAGTTTCCTGTAGAAAATACTAAAGAAACCTGTAGTTTTGTTCGACTTTTTTGGCAATCCTATTAGTCAGATACCAAACCTGTAGTTTTTACAAGACAAAACCTGTAAATTTTACTGGAGCGACCTGTTAATAAAAAGAGGGGTGCAGGCGGGGAGCGGCCGCTCCCAAAATATTTTCGGCAGGGAGCGGCCGTTACATAAAAGTGTTGAAAGACTGAAAATTTGAAAATATTCAAAAAATTTCAGTCTTCAAAAATTATGACCACTGTCACCCTTATATACTCAGTTTGCGTTATCAGCGTATGGAGTACTTTCCTGTAGAGTAAACCTGTAAACCAGTGAAAACTACCGGTTTCATTTGTATTGAATACTAGTCTAACTTGTAATCCATTCTACCAAAGTATATCCGGTAAATTCTACCAAAGATGACCTGTAGAAGTTACAAGAGTTAACCTGTATTTTCTACAAAAGCTTTTGTATTTATCATCTACAAAAGTGATTCCTGTAGTTTCTACTGGAACAATTCTAAGAGTGTATATTCCTACTGCCTGCACGTTGCGTTGTTATTAGAAAGATCTCGATCAGCTTTACATAAAATATGTTCAGCTTCAACTCGATTTGCAACTTTAAAACAGTACACTACATATATATTGACACATAATATGATTTTTTAGGTTAAAATTACTGAATTGCACTTTGAGAGGTTGGTAAGGAAGAAATAATGTTGAATTGGCTGCAGGACAAAAACTAAGTCAAACTCATAATATGTAATACAAAATTATTTCCATAAGGAAATGGCAAAAAGGACTGGGTCCGGCTTTATTGACCAGGCTATGCGAGGTTTCCCACTCCCAGGCACTGTCCCACCACTGCCATGACGCGGGGGCTTTTGCCTGCTGCGTTTCCGCCCTGGGCCATTGTCACCCCTCATTAATTAACCTGGCTCTGCAGAGCTCCCAAAGCAGTGCCATATTGACGCCATGCTTGGTGCGGACGCCTGGTCAACGTGGGAGGTCCCCACACAGGACTCCCAGTCTCAAGCCGTCCACCAGTCCCGGCCCCCAGGTAGCTGGGTTACAGGCAGTTGCCAAACCACCCGGCCAACAGTTTTGTATCAATGAAGAGTTTTAAACTCAATTACTCAGAATTGAGAAGCTTGTATGCATTAAATGCATGACTTGAATTACATTTTTATTAACGATTTGTTTTAAACAACATCTAGCCGAATCAGCTTTTTTATTTCCCTCTTCTGACTATGTTGCACAAACGTTTCACGTGATACACACGCGTTGACTTGCCTTTGAACATTGAAATACATATATGGCTGACACCGTTTAGAGAAAAAGATTCCGAAACCGAAAGAGTCGCCCGACTCGCTTCCTGAAGAGAAAGGTGGCTTTCCATAGACGAGCCCTGAACACCGACGGATAACGACAGGCTCGACTACTTCTGCAGAGTGGACATACTGTCCGGGTAATCGCTGGAAGTAGACGCCGTATCCGTTAGATCATTCTTCTTACCATTGTTTCGCTTCTTCTTAGACCCCCGTTTCTCAGAACGGCTGTGGCTAGGGTTCTGATCCCTGTCTTGATCAGAGAGGTCCCAGCCGTTCTGGCAAACCAAATGTTGGCACTCATGACGTGGGAAACCCATGATGCAAGCCCACTCATCTGGGTGATTCCCAACCTGCAAAAGAGAATCGTCAGTACCTTGTCCATCCTGATCTGAGAGCATGAATACCTGTCCACTCACTAAAGTCGGCAATGGAACTTCGCAAAGGACAGACTGCGAAGAAGAGGGTGGGCAAGTGGATAGATGGATCGTCGGATCCGTTCCACTAGGGATGACCATTTGGACAACAGGGGAGTGCGAGACTTTTTGGGGGCCCCGCTCCTCTGTTACTCGTTTCCCTGGTTCTGACTGGAATTGTCACCTTGATCACCTTCACCACCTTGCCCTCCAGAACGGTTGCCCTTCCCACGGAATTGCTTCTTGAAGCCACCATCGCGACCAGAGCTTGACTGCTGTGTCTTCTGCCTATTATCAGACGAAGAATTCGGGTTCTCCGACAAAAACGGCTCCTGGAAAACCAGGGTGCCAAATCTAGGGCTGCGGAACATAGATCACGAAGAGGATTGCTCCCGCATACTCGTACTGAGCGGATATAGTGAGGGCATCGCAACACAGTGATGACCATCAGTTCCACAATAGAGGCACGCAGAAAAACCCTGTCGATTTTTCATCGCGGCACCAGCATTACCTCGTGATTGCTGATCAATGAGCATGCAAAGATCTTCTTCGTCGAGGCCTTCTATACTTGGATCATCCATAATAGCACAGGCAGACGCCCCCTCGGATCCTGAAGGAACAGTCAGTCCGGATTTTCCAGATTACCAGGTTCTGGAGATTCTGCATTTGACGCTGCAAATCTCGGATATATAGAGGATACGTCTCCTTGTCCGAAGAGGATTGGCCAAATCCCTTCGAAAGCGCAGCTACGGCCTCTAGCTGTGATTGTGGATCGCCTTCCTCGACCAACCATCTGTAGTATACGAACCGCACGCGTAATGATATCGTAAGGTTTCGATATTCCCAATAACGGGCACCTGCGAACGAACTAGCGACTTTTGAATGCAAAGACGTTTTGAGGCCACGCGACGGGCGTTCGACTACTTTCAGTTCCCTGGATTTGGGGTCTTCGTTAGGGAAACCCTTACAAGCAAGAGTACGTAGTTCGTTGAGGTACTCGTGACTATCCTCCGACGAGTGCTGCTGACGTTCGAAGAACTCGCGAGCATACTGGTCGGGGGTTTTCGCCATCGGTTCGTAGAACTGTTTCAAGACGGAAACTAGTTCTTCGTACGAGTCGGTCGACTGATCTGCCAAGTCCTGCTTGATGGATCGTCGAGTAAATACCATAAAAGTGGCTGCTTGAGTTCCTCCTTAGCACCGCTTGCTCGAAAAGTACTTTCGAACATGACCAGCCAGATGGACAATGCAAGCGTGCTTGTTCTGCCCTTAAAGGTATTTATCGATCTGAACCACTTCGTATAGTCATTCAGCATACGTACCGTGTCAGGCGACATCTGTAGGACGTTGACAGCTGCGGCCAATCGAACAGGACCCGCAAAAGATGGTGAGGCTGCTTGAGCCGGTAAAGCTGACGGAGGCGCGTCCTCTTCTGACGATTCAGAAGAGAACCTGGGTCTGGCCAACGATTGACCAGAACGTGATCCCATGCTTAGTGCCAAAGGACGCCGCGATCGACGAGGCACTGGTGAAGAGGTCCGTAATAGGGTGGAAGGGAATAGCCGAACTGGCTGTCGACTCGTGGACGCTCGGGTATTAACGGTCAGGACGAATTCCGCTCCACGTTGCTGCTGCTGAAATCGGGACAAAGTACCCTGGTACGCCGCCCGCGGTGTGTGTACAGTCAAAGAAGTGTCAAATATAGGGCCAATGGACACAGAGGGGAGGATCCCCTGCGTCACGCCAAAATTAGAACCGTGACTCACCGGTGGGTCAAAAACAGTCCAGCGTCCCCCCAAAGCAGATGGATCCCAGGAGAGTCCGCGCTCATCCGTGGGAGACCAAGCATTTACAATAGTCCTGTTCGAATAAAATGGCTCAATAGGTGGAATAAGACCCAGGTTCAGACTCAGGTCAAAGTCCATATTTAGGTCCGCCAGCCCCGCAGAAGAAAGAGCTGGGCGAACCAGTTGGCCAGCCTGGGCAGCCAGGCCTCCAGTGTTTAGGTTCCCGAGAGATAGAAATATCCCTGAAGGGGAAACCGGATCAGAAGTGGCTAATTGTCCCAAAAATAGATCCCGCAGGATGACCGTCCGGTCCCCAGGGCTCGATTGGAGGCTGGGACCAGGGGTGTCGGTGGCGTCGGAGACCAAGTTCTAGGTAAGGTTCGGCAGTGGACGATCGATTAACGAATGCTGAAGACGAATTTGGCCTGACAGGCCGGTTAACTGATGTTGCGTAGGATCGAAATGCGCTAGCGAATCAGTGTCCGACCCGCACTGGGTGGTCTCTTCTTCAGGATCGTCGAATACGTCACGAGCGCTGCCGAATTCCGTCGATACGGATGACGAAATGGACTCACGACGGCCACTTTGACGATTATGACCAACGACATCAGGAGAGGGAGCCAGATTGGTCGAATTGACCGGTTTAGAGGGAAGCGAATCTGCCCCGGCACGAGCCAAGTGCGTCGTCAGACGCTTCGAAGGCTCGGCGTTGACAGAATTCGACTTTGGACGCATGGACGGATAGCCCACGCATGATGAACCACAAGATTCCAGATCTCGTCGATTGGCAAGTGAGGCTTTTGGCACGGCTTTTTCGTGCAGTCGTCTGGACGTACGTCTCTCGAACAGTTTCTCCATACCAAAAGAAATTTCTATCTAAAGTACTTTAATTAAAGCAAGGCACAATTATACGTACCCCTAAAATAATGAAAATTTAAAATAGGAATACAAAATTAAAGATAATTATTAAAATTAGACCGAAAAGGTAGGGACTTACGAGACCTAAAAGAGAAAATAAAATTAGACAAGTATAATTATAAAAAAATACAAAGAAGAAACCAGGTTATGAATTAAAAATTGAGAATAGATAAAATTATAATAATAATTATAACGAAAATTATACCTATCTCAGAAAAATAATCCCAAAAAAGGTCCCTAAATTATCTCAAATAATGTACCCCAAAAAGAAAAATTATAGCAATTACACAGAGATCAAATATGGCACAGACTAATGTATAACGACTAATATACGTATACACTAAATAGGTACAAAATAAATTGTACAGAAACTGTAAATGCAGGTCAATATGATACAGACTGTGTAAATAAAATGGGCGTACGTAGACAAAGGGCACAAAAATTTACAGCCTAAGTACACAATAACAATGACCACAAGACAGAGGTTATTGGCCGTTCAGGCTGGTTACAGAATTTTACAAGAGACAGAAATTGGAGAAAACTATACGTACGTATATAACCCAGACAAACTTACAAAAATACCAGCGAGGTCCGCTCTCATAGATAGGTGAAGGAAAAGGCATAAGTTAGGTACGTAGATTCGTAAAACGGCGCAGAAATCTCAGGACGAACGTACTGTTCTTATTTTCAGGCGTCTTCAGAATCTTCAGCTGATCGTGGCGATTTGGGATAATATGGCGTACTGCCGACCCAAATTTCTGGATTTCGTAACGTAGATGGAAGAAAAAGCGCGTTTGGAACGGGTACTGGCGTACTGCCGTTCGTTCGAGTTGAAGATTGTAAATTCGAATTTATCTCAGGAAGTGGCGTACTGCCGTTCCGAAGTCCAATTGTCGCTTCGAAAAATCACAGGAAATCACAGGTCGAATCGAAATCGTTGGGGAGCGGCGTACTGCCTTTCTCCCGACCGCCAAACGAGACCGCAAAGATAAGAAAAAAAAACTCCCAGAAGAACCAGGTTACGTCCTGGCAGACTAGTGTAGCGGAAGTGTTGTAATGTAGCGATTACCAACAACTTGCTACTGGAACTGCGCCCAATGGATAACGCGCCTGGCCAAATATGGAGAGCCAGTCCGTGGGGAGCCTCGCCAGTAACAGATGTTACACGTACAACTAACTTAGCTAGACCTAAATAAGCCCCAAATAACACACCTAAATAAAGATGGTTTAATAATGGCGCGCAGGCCGGAAATGACACAGCTATATTAAATAGAAAGTACACACACATGTTATAACAATAATAACAATAATGATGCCGTACTGGCGGCTACATACAAGGGTAACAAACCTTTGCAGGAGCCGGGGAGACCGGAAATACAGAAGGGGGTGGGAGACCCAACTGTCTAGACAAGGGAGCCCAAGGCGAGTGCTCCAACATTGCTACAAGGGAGGCAGACAACAAACGTGACAAACACAACCCAACTGAATAGGATGGGAGAGGCTTTGTTGAGACCCCCAGGAGGCGGGGCTTAGGAAAACCCTCCCAGCCAATAGCAACATAACACATATATGCATATGGGGGAACACCCAATAGAGTGGGGACGCCTAGCCCAACCCAACCTTCCCCGACCAACTAGTGCATATGTGGCAGCAAGCCTGCAGCTAGCTAGGCGAAAGAGATGTGTTGAGCATTACATACACACACAATATTAGACACATACATATATATCCTCTACACAAGGGTGAAGGGCTCCGGGAAGCGAGATGGTGTTGCTCGGTGGTCTGTGGCCTGGCCAGGGGTCAAAATTTAGTGTGTAAGAGGGGGGGTCTGGGCCTACGGAGTAGGCAGCCCTATACATAAGAGCTGCTGGGCTGAGGTTTCGTATTCGAATAGGAATCCCTATGGTGAATCTAAATGGCCCATTAGTTTTGCTCTAGCACCTATCCTATCCTATCCTATCCTATCTAGGGGCTGGGGGGCACCCTGATGGAGGTGGGCCCCAACCATGTCGCAGGTTCAACTTTAACCTCTTCCATATATGATTCCTATATGATAGTCATTTGTGATTGTGCAGCCAATTTTTTTGAAAGGAAAGGTAAGTGGACCGGTTGGCGACTTTACGTACAGTTTTCGGAAATTCAAAGTCGGGGGTGGAACCCATTCCTCTGTCAGGATTTTGAACTTTTGCTCGTCTGACACCCTTTTCCCGACTAGGTTAGCCAGATCAATAGTCGCAGAAGCTGCAGTAGGTTCCTCAGTGACGGCGGCGGTCTCGTCAGCGGGAGGTGGGGGGGTCAATGGGGGAGGGGCGAGTGGGGGCAGTGGCTTGGGCGGAGTCGCGGAGTGGCGCAGCGTCATGGGAGGGAGTATCGGTTGTGCTTGAGGGTGACGCGGGAGGGGTGGTCGTGAGACGATCACTAGAGCCAGAAGAATCTGCTGAACCCTCGCTTTCAGTGGAGGAATCGTTTGAAAGAAAGAAGACCACCCCTTAATTGAACAAGTAAGATTTTACTTAACTTTGATTTGCTATGCATAGATATGTACAGGTATGTGAGGTTGTAAATTGGGATTTGCTAGAAAGTAGAATAGAGGAGTAGACGACAGTCGCTCACAATTTAATAGAACTGTACATAAACGTACGAAAATTCAAGCATATACAAAGCATACGACATTTATATATATGCAAGCTGTTACACCGTACTATGAACAAAATTTAATGCACCATTTTAGAAAGTAGTACGTAAGCATTTATGGAGATACCTCCCAAATTATGCGCATGGAAGCTATCAGTTTCTGGATCTGCTGTCGCAGCATTCGTATCAGCTGAATCTGCTGCGTCTGCATCTGCATCAGCACTGGTCGAGGGCTGCTGAGACTGTCGTCTGTAGTTTCCAGATTTAGCAAATATCGGAAACAGGTTTGAGCTTGGTTGAGACTGGTACAATTTCTCGTATTTTTCCAAAAAGCCTAAAGCTGTAACTGGTAAGTCGGTACGCCACTGACGAAGTCCACCGATTACCAGTATCAGTCTGGCAGAGTGGTCAGCAAATGAGTGCACTTTAACCCGAATAAAAGTTTATGTTTACACTATAGATACTTGCTTTGTCAAATGGCCGTATTTATTATATTATGGTTATGAATTTCTTTTTCTTTTAGTTTATTGCAGGGATTCTTAGCTTTTGGAAGTTGGTAGTTTTGTTTTCACTTTTTATTGGTGTAATCAAATATGGTGGCGGTCGTGAAATGATAGCTCCAGTCTGTCACCTAAATGTATACTTGCTTTCTTCAGCTGTATAAATGTAGGTTAACCTTTTTCTTTGCTTTCTCTTGATGAGGCGAACATTTTTTGTCATTGGAGGACCCCTCTAAAGTGTCCCTAGCGAGCTCAGGGGTCTCAACAATGGACTCATAAGGATTTTGTCATATGTACTTGTCTTGCCACGTCATTAGCAGCACAAACAAAATCGCCTGTGAACATTTCCGCCTTTGATGTTAATTTTCTACAAAGTGTTTTAAAACAGTGTTGAAATCTGCGTCAAAATTTTAGTTTATTGTTGGGATTAGAAATATCGGATTAGATAACAGTTTGGCCCGGCCCAGAAATGCTAGCAATGTCCACTTCACCGGCTCTCGCCCTGGATTTTGAACTGGTAGTTCAAGGTCGCCCCCAAAAATCGAGGTCTAGTTTTGAAGTCATTTTGTTTTCCTCGCAAACAGGCCAATTAAATCGAAACGTTTAGTTTTCTCACATTTGTATTTTAAATTCTGTAAATTAGGGGGAGCGCGTTAGCGCTCCCTCTAGAATAGGGAAAATTTGACGCAATGTGTATAATCTGGACATTGTTTGGCCTGGGGCCAGCGGAGGAGTGGACCGATCGGGCTGAAACTTGGTGTGTGAAGAGCCTGTGGGCAGGGGTACATGCTGTGAAAATTGGCAGCCGGCCGAGCTTATGAACCCGGCCGGCCGGCCGAAACCGGTCGGCTGGCCGGGCCGGCGGCCGGCCGTTTCCGGCCGGCCAGCCGGCTGGGTGATGCAAACCGGCCGGCCGGTTTAAACAGGCCGGCCGGTCAAAAAAGGCCGGCCGGTACCAGTTTTGCCATATTTTTCGTGTAATTTACAAAATATTTAGCATTAATTGATGCATACAGTTACTCCTGGGTATGTATAACAGATAAAATCAAGTAGTATCCTCTTTTCCTCGGCCGGCCAACAACTCTAATAGAGACTTTCTCATCTAACTGCGCCCTGAAACTTTAACTTGCTCTAACTTTCAGATACTACATTTTATACACATTAGTTCTATTAGAAAAGTTGTTCCACTCATCAGCAGCTATCGAATGATACCCAATTTGTCCAAATTTTGTGAATTTCAAAAATTGACTTACGACCTACAAGGAGATCAAAGGAGCCGACACGACAGAAAAGTTCTACCTTGAAGCATTTGCCTTTACCATACTGTCCGGCAGGCATTGAGAGTTTTATGGGCCAATTTTGGTGACTTTCGAGTGGGTAACGAAACGAGTGAGAAATGATTAAAAGAACGTGAAAATTGTGAAAAATGATGATTTTTGGTAAAATTAGCACATTTTGTGGCAAATTTTTTGAGAGCACTACAAATGGTAGAAATTTGCAACTACATACTGTCATAAGAGTTCTGTATATGCGTAGAGTGCAGCTAGCTATAAATACGCGATTTCTGTAGCTTTTGCCAATCCTGCAGGAGATTCGAAAATGTTTCGCTGGTCCCGTTTTTGGTGGTACAAAAAGCACCAATTTTACAAAATTTTGACTTTGAAAAATCGCCAAAAATCCGACACTCAACAGAATTGTACCAGAAGGGTTATATACACTCTCTGATATATCTCATACACACACCATTTGTAGCAGGACTCCAAAATATAAATTTTGGTTAAAAAATCCTTTTTCAGCTCTGGTGGATTAACGGTTTGACCAATTTTGAAACTGTTTTGCCACGAATGTTAACTTACTAAATAAAAATATGTCTGAATAAAAGTATTCCGGCTTTCGAGCATTGCTTCCTTCTGTAGCAATGGCAGGTCAAAGTTTGAAATTGGCAAAAAGTTGCGAGGTGACCGTGCGCCGTTTTAGATCTAATAAAATTGTAGATTTCTTTCAAACTTTAAATTATTTTGCACGAAACCTAATACTATTATATATACGTGGCATAAGAGTTTCTAGCTTTTGCAACATCAAACTTAGTGAGATTCGTAGCCCCCTTAATAGGTTTACCCCAGGAGATATCCCTGTCCTGCCACAGGATATGGGGTGCCGGTGCTCATCCCCGGATTCTCAGCTGTAGAGCCAGGTGTCACCTCAACTGAGGACTGCATCCGTGGAAGGGGGGCGGCCCTTCTACACCAGAGTTGGCAGCGGGATTGGGTTAACCGCGGGTACCCGCGGGGCCATGCGGGCGTGGGCATAATCCTGTGACCGCAACAACCGCAAACTTTGTTTTAATTCGCTCTCTAAAGGCCTGTTTTTAGGCATTTTATACTAATTTTTATTTTCATATTTAAATGCCTGTTCCTGACGACAATAATTTTCTTACCTGCTTCATTGTCAAAACAGTTGCAATGTTTTCGAAATAAAAGTAGTTTTATTTATATCCGTTTCCTCAGTATAGCCGCGCCATGAATTTTGAAATGCTGCCGTTTACACAGCTAAAAGCTTAACACTTGTATTAAATTGGTTGCAATGAAATCAAACCAGTCGAGTTTGGGTTGGGTGTTTTAACTGTTTTAAAGAACTAATAGAGCTTAACGAAATAACTTTTGTTTCATGGATGACCAAAGGTTAAAGAAAATCGTCTAATTCAGGCTTCAAAAACATCTTGCTGAGAGCTGAAATTTCACTGATTCGCTTCCAAGCTCGACATGTTGAAAGAACTGTAAATATGTATGTACTCCTTAATTTTTGTCACAATTTGTTAAATTAGGTCAAGCTTTTAATTTTCCAAAACATAAACGCTATATATACTTAATTCCCAATAATTCCCAACAGCTGAGCGAAGTTGGTTCACTATTTGCTGATTACATAGAAACCAAAATTAACCAAACAAGTTTCCCCAGTCTTACGAACGTGTGAACATAAAATTATAATCACCCGTTTTCAGCCAATTTTCACATTTTCATAGTCAATTTTAACCAATTATTACTAACCAATTAGTCAACCAATAATTCCCAACAAATCACCGAAGTTGGTTCACTATTTGCTGATCACACAGAAACCAAAATTAACCCAACAAGTTTCCCCAGTCTTACGAACGTGCGAACATAAAATTATAATCACCCGTTTTCAGTCAATTTTCACATTTTCATAGTCAACTTTAACCAATTATTACTAACCAATTAGTCAACCAATAATTCCCAACACCTGATCGAAGTTGGTTCACTATTTGCTGATTACATAGAAACCAAAATTAACCCAACAAGTTTCCCCGATCTTACGAACTTGCGAACATAAAATTATAATCACCCGTTTTCAGCCAATTTTCACATTTTCATAGTCAACTTTAACCAATTATTACTAACCAATTAGTCAACCAATAATTCTCAACAGCTGAGCGAAGCTGGTTCACTATTTGATGATTACATAGAAACCAAAATTAACCCAACAAGTTTCCCCGATCTTACGAACTGGAGAACATAAAATTATAATCACACGTTTTCAGCCAATTTTCACATTTTCATAGTCAACTTTAACCAATTATTACTAACCAATTAGTCAACCAATAATTCCCAACACCTGATCGAAGTTGGTTCACTATTTCCTGATTACATAGAAACCAAAATTCTCGGAACACTATGACACACTAGTCTCACATACGTAATGCTTTCCCCACATGGCTCTGAGTCAGAGCGCCAAGTGGCATGCCGTATAATGCGTATGCACAGTATAATGTCTTAGCGACAAGATGTGTGAAGGACAATTTTGTAATGAAAAGCTTTACGTGCTATTTATATGAAGGTCAAATATCGACAAATTATATTATGACATACGCCAATATGAGCCTCGTTGTGGGACAGGCTCATATGTTAATCCGTTGCAACTTGTTTTTCTTAATTTACAACCTCAACGCCACTCATATGCATTTTACAGGCTAGTTTCCGTGTTTGTACAACCTGCCTGAGAGTACTCATATGTATTTTACATGCGACGAAGGAGCATTTTTGGTTCTTGCGTTTAAAAACAGGCTCGATTCAGTTCATTTATAAAGGTTTCTAAAATACAAGTTTGATTAGCCGTGCGTAAATTGTTATTTTTCTGCTGAATATAATATACATATATATATATATATATAAAATATGTTGTGAACTTACATAAAATGTGCTTAATTTGTTGTTGTCGTTGTCTTTACCGTTGTTTGTTATTGTTGTTGTTGTTGTTGTTGTTGTTGGTTTCATTTTTTGTTTTGGGTGGGGAACGCAGATTTTTGCGTGACTCCATTTTGGCCATAGGTATATTGTATATATAGTTGCTCTCTTGATGTGCGTATCCAGAATGTATCATTGACTGGCCAAATAAACATATTTGATTTGATTTGAATATTGGGGTTGGTTTTTTTCCCATCGGTTGGTTTTTTCCCGCCATTGGTTTTTTACCCCGGCTTATTAACCGTGTTAATTACTAATTAACGACAGGACTTAGAGAGGCGATTTATATACCAAAATGACAGTCTAGACAGGGCTATGTTTACAGCTAAAAATCAGCGCTATGTATTTCAACACTTGTAATAATTCGGAAAATTTGAAATTTTTCAAAAAATTCGCTAATTTTTTTTAATTTTGAGGGTGTACCTGGGATTTTGCCATTTGCGGGGGGTACCGGGTATCAGCCTCCAAAATTTTGAAGGAGGGGGTCAAGACGACCATTTGGGGGAGGGCATAGGTTGGGCAAAAGATCGGGGGGGGGGGGTTCCCGACGGACAAGGGTAAGGGACCCCCTAAATTTTCGATTTTATTCCATTTTTGGTCACTGGCCAAACATCTGGGCGGGGGTAGCAAAAATCTGAAAATCTTGGGGGGGGTCGCCAAAATTTGTCATTTTAGTGGGGGGGAGGCACAATATCAAAAAACTCGAACATTGTCAATTGTTAAAGTTGTCCTGGTTCGTGCAACAGTAAAAGATATGTAGCCTTACATGTCTAAAAACTAAGTAATTAGTATTTACTCCTTCAATTTTAACCTATTGAGCCGTTTATATAATAAATTACACATCTTCAACTCTAAAGAAGATAGATCATGCACGTCGTTGCCTAGCAAAGGTTTAGCAGGCATTACACCTTTTTGCCAATTTTGAATGTACGATATCTCCAGCTGCAAAAATCTGCAGAAATCAGAACCTGGCCTGCAAAATTCTGCAAAAATCCTGCAAAATTCCCATATTATTGCAGGTGTCTCACGTTAAAGGTGTAATGCTGAGTTAACCGATGTCCCTTGTGGCCAATTTTCTTACCCCTTGTGGGAGCAATTTTGCGACCCCTTGTGGACGACTTCGCCGAGGGGGGGGGGGAGGGAAATTCCCCCCTTGTCCACCTGTTTTTGCCATTGAAATTGTAAAAATTGCCCGAATTGTGATTTTGTTTAGCCCGGTTTGTTAGCGTTTCAGTCATCTCACCCACCTCCCGGACCCGGAGGGCAAGTCAAAAAAATCTGGGGGGGGGGGTAAAGTTGGCCGAAAATTTTGGGGGGAAATACCCCCCCTCCCCAAGGCAACTACATATATATATATATGTGTGTAAAAGCATAGGTGTAACGGAGATTTGGGGTGGGGTATATACAGTGGTGGCACCAGGGGGGGGCGGGGGCCCCGGGCCCCCTTGCGATTTGGGCCCCTCCCTTTGGGATGTCGGCCCCCCTGGAAAAGTTTTTCAGCTGTTTATATGCATAATTTGAGAGTTTTCAGAAATTTTTTTAAAAAATCGGCAAATTTTTGCCAAAAATCGAAACATATATAATTTCTAAAATTTGAAAAATTTTTTGGAAATCTAAGGTAAAATTTGTTAAAATTTGGCAAAAATTTTGGATTTCCCAAAAAAAGTCGCCGGAGTTTTGGGCCGGGCCCCCTTCAAAAAATCCTGGCGCCGCTACTGGTGGGGCAGGGTATTTTTTTCAGGGGGGGGGCGGGGCCCCCCACCATAGGTGTAACGGGGATTTGGGTTGTGGGGCCCCTTTTTAGACCCCCCCCCCAAACTCCCCCAAAAAGTTTTCTATTTTTATTTTAAAAATCGCATTTTCAGCCGTTGCTAATGCAAAAAACATGAAATCATTAAGTGATTTTAACATTAGCCAGTGTTTTTAAGCTCGAAAAGTTGATTGCCAACATGTTTCTGAGTCCAGAATAAGGTCAATATTGAGTCTAGAAGTCCATAAAACCGTTATAAACGTGTACGTATTTCTCGCGATAATAAACACGTTAAGCGAAAAATTTTGACTTTTTTGAAAACTTTTACAAAATTTACCCTACAAATAGAGATGCACCGGGGCCGCCACTACCGGGGCCCTAGCCGGGCCCGGGGCCAAATCGCGGCCCCGGTACCGGGGCCGGGGCCGGGGCCTTAAAGACAGAAAGTAGCTCAAATTTTTAAAAATTTTAACAGGTCACGAAAATCTGGTACAAACACTATATTAATGTTGTTTTCGTTGAGCCAAGTGACTATCTCCTTGTTTAAATTCATTATTGCCGTCAAAAGTTGCAAAATTCTAGTAAAAAGTCAAGTTAAAACATCTACAAACATAGGTGTGGCTGACGAAAAAAGTGGGGGTGGGGGTTTGAAAAAAAGTAGGGTGGTGGGTTTGGCAAAAAAGGAGGAGGGGGGTCGAGAAAAGGTCGATTTGAGGGGAGGGGTAAGAAAAATTTTTGAGGGGGGGGTCGGCGAAAAATCGGTTTTTCGCTAAAAAACTGAAAATTTATCTCAGTTTTCAGCAATTTTTAGCGATTTTTAAGGTAATAAGGCGAATTTTAGCAATTTTCGCTGATTATTTTGAAAATTTTCGAATTTTTGGCTAAAAACTTGCAAAAATCCAGGTAGGGGGTTGAAAATTTTTAGGGGGGGTCGGTCGAAGGCAGATTTGGGGGGAGGGGTAGAAAAATTTTTTAGGGGGGAGGGTCTGCGACCCCTCCATTTGGGGGGAGGGGTCCCCCCACCCCCCTAACACACCTATGTCTACAAAGTTAGCTGAGTTCAGGCCCCGGTTGAAGCCGGGGCCTGACCACCGGGGCCGGGGCCGGGGCCGGGGCTGGGGCCTGACTACCGGGACCGGGGCCGGAGCCGGGGCCTGGCCCCGGTGCCGCACCGGGGCCAGGGGCCGGGGCCAGTTCCCGGTGCATCCCTACCTACAAATGCCCAACTTTAGGCCAATCAATAGCCTGGGAGATTGGAAAACGCAAAAGATCCATTTTTAGTATAGATAGAGGGGGGAAAACATGACGGAAAAGAAGGGGAAAAAATAGCATGGTCGCCTACTCCCCAACCATAGCAGTTGCAGCTGCCTAGTATAGTCCATTAGAAAGAGCAAGTCTAGAAGTATACGCTACAGTACCAGATTGGTTTCTAAGTTTGATTCTCTAAGTATAGTACTTGACCAAAGTTGACCTCCCAAAATTGGCCAAAATGCTAAGGATTTTCGAAAGTTTGCAAGTCTATATCTAACCAACTATCAAACTTTGGCTACTATAAATTGGCATGCGGGCATAATTTGACTTGCTCTATCACATGGCAATAGTGGTTTTCCCCTGCGTACATCGAGTAAAAAAATTTGACCATGTTTTTCCCCCGCATTGGGTCCACTAGAGCGGGGAAAAACATGGTGACCAAATTTAAAAATTTTTGCGTATGCTTTAGGAAAGCGCAACTAATGCTTCTATAGGGAAGAGAATGCTTTATCACCACTAAAAACCACAAAATATGCCAACTTTGAGCATTTTTGAAGCTTCTAGCTCGAAAATTTGATTTGCAGCATCAACATGCCAGGTTTCATAAGTTTCTATGGTAAAAACGAAAATTTTGAAAAAACTTAAAAAATGATGGTATATTGCAATTTTTAACACAACTAACTTGTTTCTAGTGATATTCTGCATATTATGGCCAGTTTCCAGCACGTTTCATGCCCAAACAGGTTAAGTACGGCGGATTTAGCATTTTGACCAATCGGGTATTAAGCTTGCTGTTAGGATAGAAGGGTGCCTAGGTAGTTTTGCACGCTAAAAACAACTGAAACAATGCTTTTAAACCACTCTAAATGGTTGGTTGGTAGAAATCCGTGCCATGTTTTTTATCCCCTCACCATGTTTTTTCCCTTATTTGCGGGTAAAAAAAACGTGGACAAATCCTGTTACTGCCAAAGCTGAGTGAGGAATAAGCGAAGTTTGAATATACGATTGGATAGGTATTTGCCCACGGTTCATAACGGTATACTCAAACCGATCCAAATCCAAGCGAAGAAAAAGTTGGAGGCTTGCTTCCCTATTCGTGTTTTTCTATCCCCCCCCCCTGACTATACCTAGATACGTACATTTGCATTAAAAAATCAATATTTTTTGCAAAACTTCTGTCTAATTGTGAAAATTTTGTATGTTTAACACGTAAACATAAGCAAAATTGAAAGTTTTTAATTTGAAATTTGTTTAATTTCTAGTTTAAGCACCCTATCACACAGAAAACGTGTTTTTATTGCTTTTAAAGCCAAGCCCGACTTATTTTTGTGACAAATTGGCGATTCTTAACGAAATTTAAAAATTTGGCGTGGATTGAAATGGCACAATGTCAGATTTTGGCCACCTGGCACACATAAATAGAAGCTTGAACCTAGGTAAAATCTATACCAAATTGATCAGGAGGCTCTATTGGCCTAAGAAATGCATGAATTTTTCCTTTGCTACTTATTGTTAGATAGAAAGAAATTTCTATTGAAATTTGGGTTTTTTCCTGCGCATAGGTTTTTTCCGCCTAGTCTGGGTCATCCCCAGGTCTCACCACAGGCACTAGAGCCAATTTGCATATACCATCGTGAAGTTAGAGACAGCCTTCTGTGAAACTGTAATCCGTTTTGGGCTTGATCTTTCCAGTAGTTTAGGATGACCCACCAAAGTTGACCCTGTCTGATCCCCATGTTGGTACCAAAAATTCCAAAAGTTTTAAAGTCCCAAAAGATTTGCTGAGAGATATATATACGTACTTACTCTAATTTTTAAAAAATCACTTCTTCTGTCTGCACTACCGGACGATTGGCTCAGAGCTGATGTCTGTCCTATTTATAAAAAGGGAAATCGTAGAAACCCTCAAAATCATAGACCTGTGACTTTAACTGCTGCTTGTAGTATTATTATGGAGCGTGTACTTAAACCTTTTATGGTGCATCACTTTGCGCGTCTCAATCTTTTTAATTCGTGTCAACATGGTTTCGTCAAGAACAAATCGACACTAACGCAATTGCTAAGTTCAATGTATCAATGGTTTGAATCTTGGGATAGAGGAGATTCCATTGATATTGTTTACATCGATCTTTGATACAGTGTCTCATTGCAAACTGCTACGTAAATTGGAAGCCTGTGGAATTAGAGGGCAACTTTTAGATTGGATTAAGGCATTTTTGTCGAACAGGTTTCAGCGTGTTAAGCTGGGCAATGTTAAATCTTCTTGGAAGGCTGTTAGCAGTGGGGTGCCACAGGGATTGGTCTTGGGCCCTATTCTTTTTCTTGTGTACATAAACGACTTTCCAGATAAATTAGTCGGCGAAACCTGTTTATTTACTGACGATGCTAAGATTTCAATGATTGTAAATTCACCTGTAGAAGCCGCCCTACATCAGTCAGATCTATTAGCTGTTGATTCCTGGACTATAGATTGGCAGATGAATGTTTCTGTTGCTAAGTGTACTGTTTTGCATGTGGGAACTCTAAATGATCACAATAACTACCTTCTAAACAACCAGACTATAAATTCTGCTGAGTTCGTCAAGGATTTAGGTATTGCCATCTCTCATGATTTGAGTTTTTCGCATCATATTTCTATGTTAAAATCTAAGGCAAGTCAACGATCAGGAATTATTTTTAGCAGCTTTAACAGTAGAGATGTTAAATTCTTGACTAAATTATTTGTCACTTATGTTCTCCCTGTCCTAGAATACTGCACTCCGATCTGGTCGCCCTATTTGTTAAAAGATATTGATACCATAGAAAGTGTACAACGATCGTTTAAGAAACGCTTAAATGGGCTAAATACTTATACGTAGAAGCAAAGGCTAGAAAGGTGTGGGTTACAGTCTCTTGAAATGAGACGCATAATTTTTGATTTATGTGTTATGCATAACATAATATATAATGTGTATGATTGTGCTTTTGGTGATTGCTTTACTTATACTTCTGACGCTGGCAGTAGGGGACAAAATAGCCTGTCAGTTAGACCGAAACAGTATCGAAAATCTCGCACCGGATACTCATTCTTTTATAGACTTGCAAATATTTGGAATTACCTACCTGAGCACACAGTCACCTGTTCGTCTATGGATGCGTTTAAAAACCATCTGTCAAACTTTGAACCTCAGCTTCAATGTTTCATTCGGGGGCGTGCCTTACAAGGACCTTAGTCCTTTGCATGCCATGTGTACCACTTTTCTCGAAAATCACGTTAGATTTTGGTGAATCTGTTTTTCTTTCTCTTACTAACAAATTTCACTGTCTACTTTGAAACCCGACACGTTTCACGCGTCACTATGTCTATATGCCTGTCTACTAACTCTGTCGCGGCAGTGCCGCTTGCATGCATGCGCATTGCCGCGGCAGATGTATTACACGTATCATTGTTGACTTATTCATGAATTGCCTACTTCGAGCACAGCATGTAATTAACTCGCAACCTGTAGTTTTTAACGGCTAAATAGAGTAATAATGCCCTTTTTGGGCCTACTTGTTTCACTGTGTAGGCAGCGAGCGATTACTGTGGAACTAGCTTGAAGTTAGCACTCACGCATAAATAATAACTTTGAATTGAAATTATGCGACAGCAGCAAACGCTCAGCGATTTTGAAGTTTTATCTAGATTCATTGGTCATTGGTCATGTCATGTCATATTTTGTAATAAAAGGACTAAGGGCCTTTTCAGGAAAGAGTAGAGTAGAGTTAAAATTAGCTGCTTTAACTCGTTTTAACTCCACTCAAGCTGGACTTTCCCTCTTTCAACTCATTCATGAAAAGGATCGAGTGTATTTTAACTCTACTCTACCCTTTCCTGAAAAAGCCCTAAGATTCGGAGTCGCAAAATCTCTACACAGAGAGGCAGACAGCGAGAAGACTAGAATAGGATCTACTCTTAGGTCTATGAATCAATCAAGAAAGGGCTCCAGACTGACTTAAATTAGAACTCTGTTCGACTCAGCGAATTACGGAATCCAAATCGTATATTAGCCGCTAAGAACTAAGCTTCAATTCCCTAAAGAACTATGTACTAAACAACTTAATCGACACACACAATCATTGACACACACACACACACACACACACACCACACACACACACACATACACACACACACACACACGCACGCACACACACACACACACACACTCTCTCTCTCTCTCTCTCTTACTGATACTCAGACTCCGTTCAGACTGATTCAGACTGACAAATAGATTCGCAGTCACACAATAATATTCGATTCGGGGGGAAGTTCCCTATATGCTCCCTATATGCACCTGAAAATGTGCACAAGCCCACCCGTCCCAGGTCACGAATAGCACTTAACAGACCGCACCAGCAGAAAGCTATCTACTACTCTTCCTCTGCTAAAAGGACGACCCATCAAATTTGAACTTAAAAGAGAAACTGTAAAAAGAGAGAATTTGAGCGATTTGAGATACAACAGCGAAGGACAAGGTAGAACAGAAAATTGGCTAATTGGTTAGTAATAATTGGTTAAGGTTGACTATGAAAATGTAGAAATTGGCTGAAAACGTGTGATTATAATTTTATGTTCGCGAGTTCGTAAGATTGGGGAAACTTGTTGGGTTAGTTTTGGTTTCTGTGTGATCAGCAAATAGTGAACCAACTTCGGTGATTTGTTGGGAATTATTGGTTGACTAATTGGTTAGTAATAATTGGTTAAAATTGACTATGAAAATGTGAAAATTGGCTGAAAACGGGTGATTATAATTTTATGTTCACACGTTCGTAAGACTGGGGAAACTTGTTTGGTTAATTTTGGTTTCTATGTAATCAGCAAATAGAGAACCAACTTCGGACAGGTGTTGGAAATTATTGGTTTACTAATTGGTTAGTAATAATTGGTTAAAGTTGACTATGAAAATGTGAAAATTGCTGAAAACGTGTGATTATAATATTATGTTCTCCTGTTCGTAAGATCGGGGAAACTTGTTGGGTTAATTTTGGTTTCTATGTAATCAGCAAATAGTGAACCAACTTCGGTCAGCCCTGACTCGAAACATAAACTTTGAAACAAAAGCCTGACAGAAATCGCCTTTTGAACACGAAATCTGGACAAAATCAGATATAGATTCCTATTAGATTCAGATTGCCTCTGGTAATAAAAGAAATGTTTCAGTAGACGTAAACTGGGAAATGGAAAAAATGGGAAAATATAGTCTTGATGTCATTGGGAACAGGCATAGGAAATTGATTGATAAGCTTGCAAAGAAGTTCAGCGGATGGCCTCGTAATACAGTAGTAGCAGTAGTAGCAATTGATTTCAACTTAGTTTTCTGCATTTTAGCTTGAATCGAATCCTCCACTGAAATCTCTGAACTACCCATTGTACTAGGCACTAGTAACGATAAAACGACTTGTTCTTATGAAAGGTATGTAAACAGATTTGATTAAACAGGTTGAACTGGTCCTCCCTTATTTAAAACAGAGTTGCCTTCAATCAATAATAAGTTCGAACATAATAAATTTCCTGAGAACAGAGCAGGTATTGAATGCTCAAATTGCATAACGTTCTCTCCATTTCCTTTGTACTGAATGAGAAGTCGAATGTTCTCAGTGAAGTAAAGAGGTTGAAATTCGTGACTTATTTGGTTAGCGGTCCGGACATTTTGGGTCTTGTCTCGTTTACCTCCCCCCCCAGTCCTAAAATTCTTAAAACGACCAAATGAGCTAAAATTTGGTATGAGTTTGTTTTCGACCACGCTGACTTCAAATCTCACAAAATTTTTTGATTTAGCGAAAATCAAATTTTTTCGATTCGCAAGTGGGGACCATGGGGAACCGAAAAAATTTTTGTCTTCGATTTTGCCGAAAAGTTATATAACATAAGGTTACATCTTAAGCTTACAACTTTAGCTTGTACTGAGCAAATAAAAAGCTGAATCGAAAAATGGACTTCAGATTCGTGTTCAACGACCTCGAAAACCCCAATATAAAACTTTTCAGCAAAGTCGAAGACAAAAACGTTTCGGTTCCCCTTGGTCCGAATTCGAAAGTCGAAAAAAGCTACATTTTTTGCTTTTATTTTAAACGTGTTCAAATAAGAATAATAGTATTTGAGAATTATTATGTATGTAAACATAGACTGCTTTAATATGACCTTTAAGTTTACCTGAATCTTTTAAAATAAATCTTTTAAAATTCATCAATACTTGGAGTTATTTGTAACTAAAATGCTTCGCAAGCATTTATCGACTAGAAATTCAGTAACAACAATATGCCTAATTGTACAAATCAAGACTGAAATTAATATACGACTAATTGTTGGCTGATCAAACGCCGGAAAAGCGAGTTTGCCCTCATTCAATCTCAGTGAGTCCTGAATTTTATTCCAAGCAAGTCACTAATCATGAATTAGCGGAGAAATATCGGGAGCAAACATTCAGCCGTCAGAAGACATTAGGCTGCCCCCGCAATATCCCGGGTTTAATTCGTAGTTAGATCTAAATTTTTAATCTTATAATAAAGGTTTGTCAGACATACAGAGCTTTGAGTTGATTGAATTATAGAACGCGGACTGAAGTTACAATTTTAATTGAAGTTAATTAGAATTTCATGTCACCAAGATCCAATATTCAAAAGCCTGCTTTGGAATCTTCTTACCAAGGATTTAGGGTTGTCTATATTTCTATGTAGTCGAAAATCGGAATACCCTTAGCTTGCTGAATCCCTACCATTCAAACCAACTTTGTTTGAAAAGGAGTGGCGATTTTAATTTGAATCCGGAAATCTTTGATTTATAATATTTAAATGGCTCAACGGCAGAATATTGCTAATTTTAGGGGCAAACTTGTTTGATGTGCGTATGAAACTATAATTTCTGTTTCTTTACTGTATCAAAAGCAAGGATGAAAGCAATTTGGTTAAAATTGAGACAAAGATGGAATATAATCTTCCGATTTCTAATTGGTAGGTACTCAAGCGAGAAGAGCCTTGAAATGTTTCTGCTTTGCTTTGAAATGCTTTTTGGCGGATTTTCCGCTTTTTCCTCGTTTTGTGTTTCGTATAACTACAATGAGCTTGCGAAATCATTTCTAACAGTTGAAAGTTAGATCGGTCCAAACTTTGTCAAAGTTTTTTGGTTAGACCAAAAAGCAATTGTCACTTTCCAAACACCAAAAATATGGAAATGGGAGTGAATAAATTTGCCTTGTATTTTCAAAAAAACTGCACATTCCGTTGTGGCACTTTCCATCCAAGAAGCGTTTTCCTTAAAAAGGGTTGGTTAGGTTAGGTTTTTCTGTAGTAGACTTTATCTGCTTCAGATGTCATCTTCATCAACCAGTTCGACAACTGCACCAGAGGCCATTAACGAAATAGCGTGGCTTCTTGGCCTGGACCCTAACAAACGGCCACCATCACAATGGAACAGCGCTAACAACATAACCCTAACAACAGCAGTGGAGTCAGTGCTGTGCACCTTTTTTGAAGAGAGCAACCATGCCCGGAAAGCGGCTGACATAAAGGTTGGCAATAGCAAAAGCCCATAACTAATAAGAGTACGAAAAGCATCATAATCTTAGTTAAGATGGGGATATAATTAGCTCTCTAACTTTTGATCCCTACACCTGAGAACCTGTTTAACAAACGGAAACTCCGCATGAGAGCAGGCGACTACGTTCAGTCATATCATTGTTGACTTTTTCATGAATTGCCTACTTCGAGCAAAGCATGTAGTTAACTCGCAACCTGTAGTTTTTAACGGCTCAATAGAGTAATAATGCCCTTTTTGGGTCTACTTGTTTCACTGTGTAGGCAGCGAGCGATTACTGTGGAACTAGCTTGAAGTTAGCACTCACGTATAAATAATAACTTTGAATTGAAATTAGGAACCGTGTCAAAAATAAAATCGTGTAAACGATTTATTTTACACTAATTCCAAACGTTTTCGTACAGAATTACACGAATTCTACACGTTTCTTTTTACACCTTGTTTTTGTTATGAAGTTTTTAGGTTCCGGCTGCAAGTAGTTTGTGCTAAGTTTATCGTGCTTGTGCGAATACATAGAAAAGTTAAGCACATGGTTTTTTGGTGTGCTGTAGCAAAACAGTGGCTTAAAGCTTAGCAACAAAAAGTTCAAATCAAACGACATCAAAACAAGCCGCTTACACGATTCTTGCACGAATAAGATCGTGTAAATGAATCGTGTACACGATAGATTTTTAGCATATTTTTGACACGGTTCCTTATGCGACAGCAGCAAACGCTCAGCGATTTTGAAATTTTATCTAGATTCATTGGTCATTGGTCATGTCATGTCATATTTTGTAATAAAAGGACACAGATTCGGAGTCGCAAAATCTCTACACAGAGAGGCAGACAGCGAGAAGACTAGAATAGGATCTACTCTTAGGTCTATGAATCAATCAAGAAAGGGCTCCAGACTGACTTAAATTAGAACTCTGTTCGACTCAGCGAATTACGGAATCCAAATCGTATATTAGCCGCTAAGAACTAACCTTCAATTCCCTAAAGAACTAAACAACTTAATCGACACACACACAATCAACAGCTTCACAGACGAATCAAATACTACAAAATTCCAGCAAGACAAGATTACAAGTTTGAATCCATTCACCGCCTAACTCAACTACTAACTTCAATTATGGTCCGTCACAGGTTCCTATCCGGAAACTCTAACTAACAAACTTTGAGCTGAAAGCTAAAGAAATTTTTCGATTGGGGGGGTCGAGGGGGGAAGTTCCCTATATGCTCCCTATATGCACCTGAAAATGTGCACAAGCCCACCCGTCCCAGGTCACGAATAGCACTTAACAGACCGCACCAGCAGAAAGCTATCTACTACTCTTCCTCTGCTAAAAGGACGACCCATCAAATTTGAACTTAAAAGAGAAACTGTAAAGAGAGAGAATTTGAGCGATTTGAGATACAACAGCGAGGGAAAAGGTAGCGACAACAGCGATCTCAAACAAATGGATAGCAGGTATTTTAGAACTCAAAAGTAGAAGAGTCAACTTTTCAGAAATTGGTTCTTCTTAAGGGGGGGGGCTACGAATTTCACTAAAAGTTCGATGTTGCAAAAGCTAGCTAGTCTTTTGCCATATAATAGTATTAGGTTTAGTGTAAAATAGTTTGAAGTTTGAAAGAATTCCATGCAGCGTAGCGTCCTGTGGAGCTATCAGAATTTAGTGTTGTCGGTCCAAAGCTCGGCATGACAAGTACACAAACTTTGCCTCGCCCTGATCGCTATGGGCAAGGTACGGTACCCAAATTTTCCAGAAATAGTACTGACATATAGCGCTCTGATATCGTGTAAAATAATCCTTAGATCAGTGTATACTTTTCTGCGCGATACAATCAAAATGCGAAAAATTGGGTGTTGTAGGACTATACGGGTGGAGGTTAACTAACGTCTAATGAGCTGTGGTTTATCAAAGGAGCCCAACTTTGCTCCGATTAATACTCCAAGTATCTGTCTTAACTTATGTAAAAATGACGTGATTTCGTTAATCCCTGCGTTCGCAGTGCTAGATGACATTATCGATATTGTCACTGTTATTTGGTGTCATTTCGAAGATGTGAGTCAATAACTAATTAGTTAACCTATAATTATCAACAGGTGACCGAAGTTAGTTCATTATTACTTTATTACACAGGCACCATAATTAACCCAATAGGTGTCACCAATCTTACGTAATTGGAGACATAATATTATAATCACCCAATTTCAGTCAATTTGTATAGTTGACTTTAATAAATTATTACTAACGAATTGGTTAACTACTACACAAAATTAGTTGACCGAAGTTAGTTTATTGTTTGCTCTTTACGTTGACACCAAAATTAGTGTGATAAGTGTTGCCAATATTACGTAATTAGAGACATAAAATTTTCATTTTCAACCAATGTTTATTGTTTACGTCTTTAATTTCAATGAGACAGGTGCAATCAAACTAGATTAGGCGAATTGGTAAGCTTTGGGAGACAGGTTTGAGTCCTCAGTATGTTATTCATATGAGCCTGCTAGAAGGGACAGAAAAAATTTTAAAGCAAGCAGGCTGCTAGTAGGGAGAGAAAGACTTTTGACAGGTTTGAGTCCTCAGTATGCTATTCCTATGAGCCTGCTAGAAGGGACAGAAAAAATTTTAAAGCAAGCAGGCTGCTAGTAGGGAGAGAAAGACTTTTGACAGGTTTGAGTCCTCAGTATGCTATTCCTATGAGCCTGCTAGAAGGGACAGAAAAATTTTTAAAGCAAGCAGGCTGCTAATAGGGAGAGAAAGATTTTTGACAGGTTTGAGTCCTCAGTATGCTATTCCTATGAGCCTGCTAGAAGGGACAGAAAAATTTTTAAAGCAAGCAGGCTGCTAATAGGGAGAGAAAGATTTTTGACAGGTTTGAGTCCTCAGTGTGTTATTCATATGAGCCTGCTAGAAGGCTGCTAATAGGGAGAGAAAGACTTTTGACAGGTTTGAGTCCTCAGTATGCTATTCCTATGAGCCTGCTAGAAGGGACAGAGAAATTTTCTAAACAAGCAGGCTGCTAATAGGGAGAAAGACTTTTGACAGCTTCGAGTCCTCAGTGTGTTATTCCTATGAGCCTACTAGAAGGGTGCTAATAGGGTGATTCATGTCATCTGAAGTACGTAACTACAAATCTTGGATTCCTTAAGTGTTTATTTTCTTCCTTCCATTTCAAGGTTAATACAAAGGTCCAGATGGTAAATAGAAGGAAATGCAAGAAAGGGAGAATTTTAGAAATGTTGGCCGGAATAGAAGAAAGTAGAAAAAATTTGTAGAAATATGTTTGGTCTTTAGAGCCCTGAGCTGGACAGGTAAGAACCGTCATTGGCAAATAGGTAAATAAAAGTTTGAAAACAGTATGAAAATGTTACTTCATATTACTTAATTAGGCATTTAATTAATAAACACTAATTAGGCAGGTAAACAAACTATAGTCTAGCAAACTTAAAGTTAAATACGTAGACAAATACGTAAGTAAAGTAGTATAAGCTAATGACACTGTGTTAAAAGTTTAGTACAATGTTACAAAGCTTAAATCAAAGGCAAAATTGGCCAACAATGACCTTGAGAACATCTGCCTGCATGATTAATGACCTTACCTGTATGATTAATGACCCTATTCGTCAAAGCCAGAATGAAGCCAAAATACCTGTACAAACTGCGCCCATTTGAACTCTCCTATACTACTATCCTTTAACTTTAAGTCTGCCTTGATTCCCTGGATTTTTCCTAATTCATTCTTGAAAAGGCCTTGGTATTTGTCTAGGAGTTGTTGCAGGGGGCTGCTTTCTTTCGTGAAGTTGCAGGAAGCTGCTCTTTGTAGGAAATTCCAGTCTAATTGGAAATGCCGAAGCCAGTTCTTTCCCATTAGTGAAGGTCCGTCATCACACACTAAAAGCAATGGCACAGTAGCTTTCTGATCATTGACAGTGACTTCGGATGTGAGCTGACCAATGCTTTTCACTTTCTGATTTGTATATGTGCGAAGTTTACATCTAGCCTTCTCCAAATTCGGTTTCCTGAGCACATGCTTCCAAGTGGCTTCACTGACTAAGCTCCAGTCTGCCCCCGTATCTCTACGTACATGTTTAAAGTTGTGCCCAAAATTTGTACTAAAGATAACGATATTTTTTATATTACACTGAGTATTTGGACAGTTTCTGCGGCCATTATTTATTTTTAATTTAATTTCAATTCATTTTAAGTCAATTTAATTAAAGTCAAATGCAGCTCTCTTCTCAGCCAAAGCAATAAATGGTAAAATCAAAGAAACATACAACGGAATATTTTGAAAGCGGATCAATTTCTATCTACTACACGCTCCCAAAATCAAGGAACCGAACCCGAAAAATTATCTCAGGACACAGTGCATGTAACCAAAACGTCTGGTTTTACTTCGAAATTTTCAAAAGAATTCTTGTTAACTTCTGAAAGTTTTGCAATTCGTACTTTCCGAACTCCTAAAAAGGCCATCCGGATACAGCAGAGTTATCAACTGAGTCCGACTATCAGCAGTTATCCGGTCCGAACCTGGACCCGGGCGGGCCGTATCTGGCGGTCTAAATTTTGCTAGAATCAGGGACTAAAATAATCGTTTAAAATTAAAAGAAACGCATGGCTTCAGCTAGGTTTGCTATTGTAGGATATCGAAATCTTCGTATATAATATTTTTGTGCCATGCACGACCTTGCTCAAATTTCGCTTTATGCGGCTGATACCCAGGATTCTGGGTCTGGGCGGCTCCGTCTGGATCCGAAACTTTGGACCCGGAGCCAACTCTGGGATACAGTATCAATGTGCAACTATAAGCAGTTGATAACTAACAAATCCTGCAAATCCTAACTTAAAATTTGTCTTCAAAATATTTCTATTGAAAATCTCGATTCCCTCTAAAGCTACAATAAACCAGTTCACAGTTAATCCGTCCATAGACTAGATATTAGAAAAGCTGAACTGAAATACAGCCGACGCGATCACCAACGACAACCGAAAAGTAGTGAAAAGCCGTTTGGAAAGTACGAATATACTTTATGGGAGGAGAGTTCAAAAAAGTTTTTGATAAATGTCCTTTGGAGAAAACCACTTCCAAATGTTAGGCCTCAAAAAATGTTGATAAGAACTGATATTAATAAATGCAGACATGGTGACTAAAATGTATTGCCGTTCTCTGAGCAGTCGACTAATTTCAGCCATAAATGTACTCCTCCAACTCTGTCTGTACTTAGGCTCTTGGTAACAGAGAGGAAAATAGTGCCGAGCTGTTATCACTAATTACGCCCCACCAGTGTAAGTAACTTTTATGGTCTCTTCTGTCCTACAATTTCTACCCTGGTGCCATCAAAAGCTTTAAAACCATTTTTGTCTTTCAGCAGGAATCTTGTTCCAAGCTAACAAAACGTAAAAGCCGACCTGTCCACAGCAATTACAAACTCTTGCAATTAGCTAAGATTTCAGGGCAGACACTTAGAAAATTGGTAATCTGACAGAAAACGCCTACATATTTTTCAAATGAAGTTCCAGACAGTCTTAAATCTGTCACTGCTGATTAGAAAATTCTGTTAGAATCCCTAGAAATTCGAAACGAAAGGGAATTCAAAAAAAGAGAAACTGAATACAGGTCGATCTCAGCTAGCACCTCAGAAACTAGTATCGATTCCGATGACTGAAGTAAGACCGCTTCGACGATCAATGATGTGGAATTCGCTTCCCATAATCTGACTGGAGAGGTACATATCGTGTTTAAACCGGTAAAATCGGTAGCTGGCGATCACCCGGTTCGCCGACAGAAAGCCAGCCCACTGTAGCAGTCGGCCGGATGGTCTTAAGCCAGTTGGTTAGGCTAGCTGACACTCTGATCTGAATTGACTCTTAAAACTAGAGAGACATTTAAACAGCTTCTCTCTATCTAGCCGATTCAGTAAATTGACTCTACATAAAAGCATTGATGGTGAAAGAGTGACCAGCTTCAGAAAGTTTGACGGCCGTTTCCGACCGACGAAAATTTCGGCAAGACAGCAACCTAGAGATGAGCATTTCGGCCCGTCGGCCCGGGCCGGGCCGACATCCATTGGTTAGCGGGCCGGGCCGGGCCGGGCCGGGCCGAGAAATTTTTTAACAGCGGGCCGAAACGGGCCGGTTCGACTCTAAGAAATGTTGTCAAATCACTAAAATTAGCATTACATTTACTCATTCAGGTTGTTTGACAGCAAAATTTAACATTTCGTAGCATAATTTAGCGTTTCCAGCATTCACTAAAGCCTTTGAAATAATATTGTTACTTAAATTTTCGAAATTTTCTTTTGGCGGGACGGGCCGGGCCAAATTTTGTTAGTTTGCGGGCCGGGCCGGGCCAAATTTTGTTAGTTTGCGGGCCGGGCCGGGCCGAAAAGTTTTGACAGCCGGCCGGGCCGGGCCGGGCCGAGGAAGATTTTGGAGCGGGCCGGGCCGGGCCGGGCCGAAAAAATCCGGCCCGTGCTCATTTCTCAGCAACACTGCTGGGAACGATGTTATCAACGCCTAAAACCCGTGTTGCGTCGATGACCAGGGTTAATTTCATATCTTGAAGATAAGCCAAATTAAACCAAGGTTTAATTACACCGAAATTAGCAGCACAAAAATTACACCGGGTTTAGTAGCACTGATATCACCGCCCCCTGGGCAGCTCTTCAGGACGAAGTAATTTTATTGAAAAGATTGGCAGTGAAGGTATTTTGATTGAAAAAACTGTTTGGAAAAGGAAATTTGGGGTTTGCTAATGAACGCAGTACAACATTAGGAAAATCTGTATTTAATGTTTATATACGATCTAATAATATGCACATAACATCCCAATTCTTAGTTTTTAAAAACCCATTACATATATATATATATATATATATATATATATATATATATATATATATATATATATATATATATATATATATATATATATATATATATATATATATACTTGCTATTTTCATTAGTTATAAATCCCTAGACAATGCAATATAAGCATAAATTAATACATTTTATCATGATACAATGCAAATTCAAATCATTAAAGAAGATAACTCATCAATTTCAGTTGCCATAGTTACAGTGAGCTGTCAGCTTCACTTCTGAAGACTTTGCTTTTTACCAAACTACATCATGGATGCTACCATTTCTATTACTGCCAAAAAGCATCAAAAATCACAAAATGGAAGCATCTTCAGCCATTTTCAACGGTTAAATAAATCTTTGCAAAATATAGACAGTTTGGAAGCTAAGGTATACTAGCCACTAGGTATTTGTATAATCAAGAGTTCATGTAATTTTTCTTTTATTTCAAAAATATTATATACGTATATACATACTCCAACACTGGGTTAACCTGTAATCGCTTACATGGCGTAAGAGTGTTCTGACCAAAATATGCGAACTCTCCCCTTTTGGGAGGGGACGGAGATTTTACACTACCCTCCCTGTCCAAAATAGGGCAGCCAAGAGTTAGCTTATAAATGGATGGACCGTGAACGAACCAAGTTCACCGCCTCTGGGAACCTGTAAACCCGCTGTGCAACTTGCTTGATTGCCTGGTCCGGAGGGCCGCGGTAGTCAGGTCCGATCAGGACCAGTGTAATCTAGCATTTTGTCTAATTTTTGATAAAAAACTGCAATTTTGGAAGTCAAAATTAAGTTAGATTATTACAGATATATAGTTAGTTTTCACATGCATTTCAACAGAAACAGAAACTACTTCAAACAAACCCTGAATCTTTTGGAAAATTTTTAAAACTTTTGAATTTGATCCCCCTAAATGTTATATAAGGCCCGACTAGGTTCACAATGAGACGCTGGCGCCGGGGCCGGATCCAGTGATGGCCACCCCGGTGCATTTCTAGTTTTAACATAGAAAATAGAAATCCAACAGATATATATATATATATATATATATATATATATATATATAAGCAAATTTTATATATATCAACTTTATTTAGTCAACTTCTGATTTAGGAACCATGAATACTTGTGTTCCATTTTAGGCAGAATCAACAGCAAACATTCTGCACGACTATCAAGACATATCCCAAAATCAGCTGGCTATAGATCTGGATATAGAAAGGCGACGTCGGGAGCAACTAGAAACTAGATATGATTGGCTGAGACAAGAACATGTGACTTTACAACATCAATATCGACAGTTGACAATGAAATACGAAACTGGTAAGATTTTCAGAAAGAACAGATGATAGCTTGTCAAATCTTTTATATATATATATATATATATATATATATATATATATATATATATATATATACTTGCTTTCTTTTGCCATAAAGTTCAGGCTAATACAATACTATATAATATGTGCAACTAAACCGACAGTCCAGAAACATCCGCAGAAGTAAGGCGGCAAAAATCAAACAAGACTTCAAATTGCTATCTTCGATTGAAATCGGAAATTTCTTCGGCTTCGGTTGAAATCAGAAATTTCTTCGGCTTCGACTGAAATCGGAAATTTCTTCACAAATAATTTTATTGAGTGCCAATATGACAACAGCTAATTCAAAGCTAATTCTAATGTATGTTCCTATTATATTATAGGTGGAGTCCCATTTGCGCGCACAAATGAAAGTTTTCATTTCAGTCAGTCCCATTTGCGCGCAAGTCTCATTTGCGCGTGTATTGTTTAAATCTATAGTAAGAAGTCCCGTTTGCGCGCACGTCCTAATTGCACGCAAAACTACTTCCAGGTTTTTGCGAAGGTATGAAAACACGATATTTCAGTGATTAACAAGATTTCAATTTAATGCAGGGCTGTTGCGCGGCCTTCCTCAGAAAAAAGGAATAAAAAAAGGAATTTTGAAACAGAAAAAAAGGAAAAAAAAGGAATTTTTCCGATGAAAACTGGCAAAAATAACAAACCTTAAAGGCTATTTTCTTGCTACTACGCTATAGCATTTCATATTATATTTGCTTTAAAAATTAATTTGATCGGATAGATTCGACGAAGCCGAGCGATTTTTTTTACGTTGAGATATGAAAATGGCTCCTGAAATGTGTACTGAAGCCTGTAAACTTTTATGCATATATACACAGACTCAAGGCCGCACCCAGGTGGGGGGGGGTTCAACGGGTCTAGACCTCCCCTTCTGGGATGACAAAATAGAAAATTTTTGCTTTTTTATGGCAAAAACAGCTACGTTAAAAAAATGTTCGCGCCGTCGGCGCGATAATTTACTTTTTGCAAGAAATTAATCCAATGTACTGTTTTTGGGCAAAAATAAAAAATTTCAAATTCTGGGGGGCTCCGCCCCCAGACCCCCCGTTGCACTTACCTTGGACCCCCCCTTTTCAACATCCTGGGTGCGGGCCTGCACAGACTTATAGTGGACAGGGACTTAGTGGTGGACTTTTTAGATTTTTATGATAAGAAACTACCTACATACAACCATTAAAGTTTGCGTTCCGTAATAAAACAATACATGTGCTGAACAGAATAAAATCGTTAAAATTTGCTATTTCATGCACTCTAGAAACTGCAAAAGCCCATAGCTTAAATCTACACTTTTCCAGCCAAATAGACCAAAATACAATACGTAAAGCCAACTCAACTTATTATTAAATATAAGTATATACGTCCAAAATATAAAACCAACTTCGAAATTAAAATCCATACGGTCACATCCCGGCGAAGCCGGAAATTTTTGAAAAATATGGGCAAAAATGTAATTTTTGCTCAAAAATTTTGAAATTTCCTAGACTTTTTGACGTCCGCCGGAAAAAAAGGAAATAAAAGGAATTTTGGGCGAAAAAAAGGAAATAAAAGGAAGGTCTCGAAAAAAAAGGAAATAAAAGGAAAAAAAGGAACCGCAACAGGCCTGTTTAATGATATAAAAGGATCAACTTTGCGATATTTGAACTCAGCGTAATCGAAAACTTACCCATAGCAAATTTTAGCTCATTTGGTCAAGTTTTAATGATTTTAAGTGGTGGGGGGGTAATCGAGATAAGACCCATAAAAGCTTCCGTTGAAATTCTATTAGCTGAAAATGTGCCTTGTTTTGTGAAAAAATTGGTTTAACTTAAAAATGCACTTTCATTTGCAAACACGCCGGAACTTTTTGAATCTACATATATATATATATATATATATATATATATATATATTTTATTATGTTGACTTAAAAAATAAACTGTTTAACTTAGAATTTTATCAGTCACGTATTGCTACTGTTAATGCGCTTCTGCGAAAAACGAAAGCAACAAAATTCCTTTCAATAGTTATACAAACTGAACATTAGAGTTGTGACGCGGGCCGGTGGCGGGCCGCGGGCTCGGGCCGGGCCGCGGGCCGGGCCGGCCCGGCCCGGGCCCGGCCCGGATTTTTCGGCGACGGCCCGGCCCGCGGCCCGGCCCGCAAGATTACAAATAGGCGGCCCGCCACCGGCCCGCGGGCCGGTGGCGGGCCGCGGGCCGGGCCGATTTTTTACACGGCAAATGGCAATTTTTCAATAAATTTCGGAGCAATTTCAAGTCTACAATCAAAATTTCATTTACGGATTTTCAATGGCTTTGTTTTAAGAAGATTAATTACACATAATGGAAGTTAGAATTGAGCTGCGTCGGTATCTGGGTGTCTAAGGTTGTTATATGGTGGATACTTATAGGATATACCTATAATCCATTATACGTTACGTCTATGAGAAGGGTGTAGAAGCTTTTTATATGTGAACAGTTGTCGCAAAACAATTGGAATGAAAATATTCGCTTATATAATTAGGTTTGATTGTATTAGTATTGATGTAAGGGGGCATCGTTCGCAGTTTAAGACGCAGTGCTCTTGTTGCCATTGCAATTGCTAATTGGAAACGTAACCAACATCCAAAACCTTGTTAGACAAACTAAACGAAATTTGGTTTAGTTTTTTACCTGCTATTGGTCATGTAAATTAGACCTTTACGTCAAAATCAAGCACGTGGACAAACTTAACACAAGAGACATTTTTAAAAAGCTTCAAAAAAAGTAGGACAGCATCTTTGAAAAATAATGGAATTGGAATTGTAACATAAGGTTGAGAGTGGAGTAGGAGCGACAGCTTGGATTTGTATATGGATAGTGTGTGGAATTCTGCATAACAATATATGTAATATTTACCAAACACGTAATCGACTGACCAGTGGCCACTTGTTATTGTTATTTGTTGTTTGTGAAAAATAGAAGACATAAAAATAGCCGTAAAATAAGTTGAAATTAGACCTGGTAAAGCAAGTTGAAATCAAAAACCTAACAGATCGGACCGTTTTTGCGACGTCGGGCCGTTCGGCTCGTAGAAATTTACAGCCCCGGGCCGGCCCACGTGGCCCGGCCCGCCACCGGCCCGCGGGCGGGTGGCGGGCCGCGGGCGGCGGGCCGGGGTCGGGCCGGGCCGGCCCGGCCCGCGGCCCGGCCCGGTGGCGCCCATCGGCCCGCGGGCCGGCGCGGCCCGCCAAATTTTATTTTCCAACACTACTGAACATTCAATCAGTATTTATTTACTACATGTACTGCGCGCAAATGGGACTACCGTAAGGTCAACGCAAGAAGAGGTCAAATTGGTTAAGGACAAACGGAACACTCTCAATTTTTAGTGAGGTGCGCGCAATCTGGAATCAATGCGCGCAAATGGGAGTGAATCATATTATAGACTACGAAATACGACAGACAATTTTGGAATCTGAAAACGAATCGCTGCGGAAAAGAGTTAACGAATTATCAGTGGCTCGATTTAGTCATCAATCACGTGATCAGGATAGAAAATTGGAGTCAGGCGAGACAATAATAGGAGTCTATACGCTAAATCTTATCTGCTAAATCATTTTTCCATATACAAAATATTTGCTTATAATACAATAATACAAAAAGAATTTTTTCGCACACTATGAACCGAATCCAACGACAATTCGCTACGTATATAAAAGTTAGTGTCGATTTCTCTCTCAACATTTATATATTAGCGAATTGACAACTTTTAAACAAAAATTTTTAACTTAAAACTGGACTGAGCTGACAGTAGGTCCTCACTCCTCACCTCTAAAATTTAAATATTCATTTCAGAGCGCAAACAACTTGAGCAAGCGGCGAATGCAACCGAAACCAACCAGCATGTCGCGAAAATACGACAGCTTAATGAGCAGCTCAATCAAAGTCGCCAAAAAGCTGAGCAACTGCAACAGGAACTTCAATTGCAGAAGGTGAGACTGGATCGTTATTATGTAATTGTTGTAGTCCTTCTTCTGCAATCGAAACGATCCTAAGGTTCTGAAGAATTAAAAGAATTAAAACAGCTGAAATTGATCGGAAAAAATTGCTTCATGTTTAGAATGCAAAAAATCTATACTACCTCCCCCCTCCTGCTTTCAAATTGCAAAGAGTGATTAAGGGGGGTCCAGCATGAAAAATTTTATGGCCACGGATTTTGCTCATTTTCACACAAAATTTTGTCACACATGTCCTGCACATCGAGTTTAAATTTTCAGTAGTTTCGTTCAGAACTTCGTGAGTAGCCGGCTACTAATTGCACGTAATTTGAATATGTGTGAAACTGACGGTGCCGTAGCAAAATAAAGGCAAGTTACACCTGAACATCCTTGAGAATAGAGCTTCATTCGGCTATATGTTTGATAACTGATGTAAGCAAAGGATTTAGGGCAACTCTTAATGGGGAAGTCTACTTTATGGCTTTATTTAGTGATTTTAGGGAGTAGCACCGGCGCTGGAAAGACTTGACCACGACAATTATTTAACGGCCGATAACTTGAATTTGGCGCATTTGCGGGCTATGGTCCAAGAACTAAAAATGTTCCCGACAATGTGAGCTTTCGATTGATATAAAATTTAACGTATATATTTCGAAAAATTTGAAAAATCGCTATTTTTGAGATTATGGTTGTCAAACCTTGATATTTACCCCAAGCGACCAACTGGGTGTACTAACCTGCGCCATTTGTCTCCAAACTTGACCTAAAGTCATCAATAATGGTACGCAAATAGATTGTCTAACATTTTGTAAGTCTGTGTTGCCATATCCTTATTTGCCAAAAAAAAACGAATTTCCGAAAATTGGCTAAAAATTCTGATTTCTGCGCCAAAGAAATCTCGAAATCGGGCAGAGCTAACCAGGATTAATTGGTATCGTTCGAAATGTCTTGTCATAAGCTGCGATTTGTAGGAAGTAAAATTTTTAATTAGGCCTTACAGCTTTCAGAACATTTCATCAAAGTTGCTGACCCCCAATTTCAACGTTGCAAAACAGTCGAATTTGGCTGTTCTCAGACATCAAGAATTAATTAAAAAATTTTGAAAACCTAAATTAAAATTCCGCTTCCTACAAATCACCCTTCTTGATCGTATTTGTAATACAAGATGGCCGTTGAACTGCTCTGTTTTGTCGTAGGCCAGATTTCTTTGGCGCAGGGAAAAAAATCACCACTTTTCCCGATTCCTATGTTTAACACATGCTGACATCAACTTTGAGCTAAAATTACTCGCTAACCGTAAGAGATCTTTAATATCAAAAACTCGTGAAAATATAGGAATAAGACAACAAAATATGTGAAAATGAGCAAAATCGGAAATGGTAGAAAAATCGGCCAAAAACCTCCTGGACCCCCCCCCCCTTAATTGTATTTAGCTACCTGGAATCAATGAAACCAACTAATGCATGATTGTTTTCAGAGCATGGAAAACATGTGTACAAAAAATAAACAAATTTTAAAAGAAAAATTTTAATATTTGGTGCCGCCCCCCAGCTGTGGGTACTCTCTAGGTGCGCCACTGCTTTATGGTTTCCCTGACATAAAAATAGCAGAGAAGTTTAACAGAAGGCTTTTGTTTTAACCAGTAACAATAAATTTACCCTTTATCGAATTTTTTTCTTTTCAAACATGATTAACTGTCTGCTAAGTTTTAATGGTTGTTCCAATCCCGTAGTGCTAAAAGTTTAAAATTGACAGATTCTACTGTTTCCAGAACAATCAAGAACTGTTGGAAGGTCGCTGCAAAAGACTGAACGAGGAGCTGGATCAGAAGAGAAAGGAACATTGGGCCCTACAGAAGCAACTGTCACAGCAGCGCTACGACGCCGAAGCAGAACGACGAAGGATTGACGCGGACTGGCAAGAACGACTAGTCAAGGCAGAAGATCAGTATCGAGCGGATCAGCTCCAGTGGATTCAGAAGAACCACAGTCTCCAGCTGGAAAGAGATCAATTTGAAAAAGAGATTGAAGGTAAAATAAAAGAATTAAATAATAATTTCGATGGCTTAAACTCTTCCATCAACTCAACCAACAATCTCCTTTCGTTTGCACACAAGTATATACAACTTTAGAAACCTCCGGTAGCGCAGTTGTTTCTTACTGCGCTAAAAGTGGAGGGTTATGTCAAGTCTAGAGCATGGAAAAAAAACTCTAGCACCCTATTTTAAAAATCGCTCCTGGACAAATTACCGAGATTTTCATTAGGTGGCCGCCCATCTGGTGGAGCTACCACAGCACCTCTATTACAGTGGACGTAATGGGCGTACTCAGGCGCGTAGCCGGGGGGAATGGGGGGAATTCCCCCCCCCGAAATTGTGTTGCCCCCCAGGAATTTTTTCCTGCCATGTGTAAAACGCCCATTTTTCAAAAAATTTTCGCGCCTTCGGCGCGTATTGACTGAAATTTACCATCATAATATGGGTTTGGAACGCCAAAAATGAGTGCTAAATACAATATTGGATGTGGTTCGCCCAGTTTATGCACGCATGAAAACGTATTATTCCTCATTTCGCTTCTTTAATTCAAAGAATGCTTTGAAAAAATTCCTCAGACGTTACAATTTTGAAAAATTTTTCAACTTCTGGGGGGCTCCGCAATAGAATAGAACCTTAAAGTCGGAACAACCGTCACACTCAAAAATGCAAGACCAAGGCTCCGTATGAGGGCTTCCTTCAGGCTCGCTATCAACAGTCCAAGCTTCAATCTCAGCGCGATCCCACGGCTGAGAACAGTTGCAATAGAATGTGACCTCCGAATGCTCAGGCTCAACTAGAGAACTACCCTCGTGAGCTAGGAAAAGTATGCTAAAACTGTACTGGTTGTGGCACTCAGGACACTGATGAAATGGCAGATTCAGTTGGTTCTCAGGCTCACTGATATCACTAAGATTTCCTTCGTCGTCAGCGTCACCGTAGACAAACTCAATGGGCTCCAGACTGATCTATTTTCCAGATATCGTCGACTCAGCGGTTTCCTATCCAATCTAATACCAAGTACAACGACTTAAGCTCTGATCCTAATTAACTATTTACTACGTCAAATTACCTTAGTATCGAACAGCACAAACACACAAGATCAAGTACACTACAAATCTGTTGCAAGAACTGATACAAAAGGAATCCGTTCACCGCCTAACAACTAAATCCGAAGCTATGATCAGTCACAGGTCCCTACTCAGAAATCTTAGCAAAAGAGGAACTAGAGCTGAAACCTAATAAAATTTTGGTTAGATTAATATTTTAGCCTACTGGTTGCCACACACACACACGCACACAGGCACACTCACCTAAACAGTACTCGTTACTATCAGATTGCGAACTGATTCGCAGTCACACAATGATTTGATTTTTGGGGTCGATGGGGGGAAGTTCCCTATATGCTCCCTATATGTACCTGAAAAGTGTGCACAAGTCCACCCGTTCCCGGTCACGAATAGTTACCAGCAATACGCACCAGCAGAAAACCAATAACTATTCTATCCTCTGCTAAGAGGACGACCCGTAAACTTTTAGATTTGTTTTAAAACTTAAAGAGAGAAAATTTGAGCAGATTTGGTAGAACAGGCAAAAACAAAGCAGACCAACGAGCAGAAACTTTCAGACAAAAAGATAGCAGACATTTTTTGACAAATAAACAGTTGAAAGTCAACGATTTTGGCAAGGATCTTCGAATTCTTCAATAGGACCAACTTAACATCCAACCCAGACTCCAATCCCAGATATGACAGTCCTAAAGTTCTCACTGTGTGTCCCTAAGCCGTAGAATGGCTCTCAGCAAAGATTCTAAGATTCAGAGAAGGCTCAGCAAACTGACGTTTGGCAGCTGAATTCCGAGAGATCCGGACAGAGCAGCTCAGGCGAGGCGGTTAGAGACAGAAGCGAAGGTCCAGGGGTGATCCGGAACGGCGTCACTCACACTGGCAAATCAAGCAGAAACCAAAGGCCACGGCACGGGCTGATATCCGGGCAGGAACCGAGCGAGATCCACGGGATCAGGACAGCTGGCAACGAGAGACAGAACAGCGAGGATCAGAGCAGAGCAGAGCAGAGCTGGACAGGTCCAAAAAGAGACCTGCGCTAGAACTGAATCAAATGGGTTAAAACCTTGTCGGTTTTAACCCGGATTCAGCAGTATTAACTGGATTTCGAGGAAAGGGTAGAATTGCGCGTATCTTTTAGAAATAAAACTCAACAATTGCTAGGAGCTTTGAACCAAAGTTCTAAAAAGAGTTAGTTCGGAGATAATGGTCTGAGTTTGAAACACGAAAATCAGCTTAGAAAACACTAGAGAAACAGTCAGAAAATTGACTAAAAAATGGACTTTTGAGTGATTTTTTTGGAAGAGATTTTTAGAGGGGATTTCCGTCAGAAATCCCCCACCAATGACGTATCCTAGCTTTCCTTCCCAGGAAATCTAGGGAAATCCAGCTAATTTCTGCCGATATTAGCACATAATACATGAAAGCAACAGGAAAGTTATCATCAAGCAATCTAGGGCGGCGAGAGCCCGACTTTAACAGGATCTTTCGAAAGAGGGACTCGTAGTCCAATTAGGTAACTTTTTTACACTCGCACTTACAAATGTTATATAAAATCCTAGAGGGAAGGGGGAACTCAGCCTAGAGGGGAGATTCGAAATAAGGCTTCTGAAGCCAGCCTAAACTCTTTTCGAGCAAGCCATTTCCCTCCCGGGAGCACCCCAGTCCCAACCTAGGGAGCCAAGAAGCGGACAAAAGTTTTAGAGGAGGGTATCCTAAAAGGGGAGAGGCAGAACCTCTCCCAACGGAACAACTCAGGGGATGTCTGTGATTCTCCCCCCAGAGACTTGAAACGAGAGCGGCCATCCGCTAGAACCCCAGAATCACAGACTTACTGGAAACTGCAAATTTTGGTCTCACGTTAACTTTTGCCTCGTGTCTTTTGCGATCATCCTCCGATGATTGGTTGCTTTCATGCTTTCGCTTCGTCATTGGTTAATTTTGAATGGAGGACTCCGCCTCCTTTCGAGTGTTTTTCCCTGAATTTGCATCTGAGCAATCCATCACTTAGGTTACGTAATTTTTTATGGCTTTGGGTCCGTTTTCGAGTGGCCCAAAGTACCTCAACAGCCCTGGCCCTAACTTTTATGGCGTTTTTGTTTTCAAGGACCTTTGTCCTGAAGTTGATTTCTAAAGAAGTGAAGTTTGTTTGCCAAGCAAATTGAGAATCCAAAGGTAGACCGACAGGCAGACGAGGAAACAGGGAAAGGAAGAAGAGAAAATCGTAATAACGGACAGGGGGCCTGGAAGCCCAAGATGAAATAAGCAATACCTGAGCTGTAGAAAACTGCTACATAGTTAAAAGTTTAGCTAAGGTCCTAATATATCATGTATGCTAATATTAATTGCTAACTTCTCTAGTTCTTTCCTTTTTTAGGGGTGACCTGTACCTTAATTTCAGAGGGGTTCCCCTCTGTCTAGCCTATATGTGTTACTTCTTAGTGAGTGAGAACTAAGATTGCTCCTGTGACGGAAAAGTAGAGAACCTCACACACGCATACACACGCTCATAGCCACTCAGGCTGGACATTGTACATTCACATAACTCATCAGAGGGGACCTGTGACTAAACCCCATATACTTGATGCTGCAAAATTAAAGGGGTTAAGAAATTAACTAATCTCAGCTTCAATTGATGGTGAACGGATTTTCATCACGAAAAGTCAATAAAAATTACAACTATCATTATAAAGCCACAAATTATTGACAACTGACAAGACAAACTACATACCCACAACATTCTGAATTTTTCGTGCCTTTTTAGTGTCAATTGCAAAAAGGAGGCGAAACTGTACAATTCCTGGTTACATAAGTACAAACCCTGCTGTATAATTTACAATTAATGGTTACATACATTCCGTACGTAAGCAAGAGCAAATAAGCAATGATAATCATAATTCCACAATTAAATGATACAAACTTAGCTACTTACAATCCAAAAGATAACATTGTTATTGTATGTGTGCGGTCTTTCTTTCTCAGGGCGTAATTTTCATTTGCGAGATTTTTAGGGCTTCATGGAACTAGAGACCTGCTTGTCAGACTGTTTAAAATTTAGGGACTCTTGTCCACACAAGTTGAGGCGGACCCAGCCAGCCGCAGCTCGCGCAGACTTTATTCGTTCTAAAAGACAACTTCACAAATCTGCTCCCAGTATAGCTTTTGATCCAGGGAACCATATCACAAAATTCTCACATTTTCTGATAGCCTAGGACCTCATTAGCAAAAGCTTTTGTTTACTGATCTCAATTTAAGGAATACAGCGCTTGTTTATTACTCTTGTTGTTTTCGCCGCACACACACACAATTCCTACAGTTCAAAGCTCGATGCTCACAGTGTAACTTTTGATCGGGAGCACCTAGAACGCTGATCTTGGCTTCGTTAGAAAGGGAATTTCATGAATAGTTGGAGCTTTTTAGTAGAGTCTTCAAAACACCATTTTTCAGCTTATTAATTTTCCATTTTCGTTACACATACGTTCTAAGCTGGCACTACGCCTAACCGGAGCACCGGCTTGGGGGGGGGATGAGGTGCATGTAAAAAAGTACAACCTAAATTCCTTTGACTCTCTTCTGAATATATACGATCAAATTATAATTTAAATGACAGAAAGAAGGAAACAAGATGTGACCGACCCGAAAAATTCGGATACCAGGTGGCGATGATGATACCCAAAACCTTTTGGTAGCTACATCAATGCTCTGGGACGCAGGGACACAATCGAACCAAGCTTAGCTTTGAATTCGAGCCCAAAACTGTAGTAACGTTTTCAGAGAAAGCTTTCGCGTTAAGTACGTATGTAGTGTAGGTGTTTGTATACTGTTGTCAGTGTTTGTCGACGGCCTGGAAAGACCTGACCGGCCTATTAATTCAGCGCCAATTGAGGAATTCGGGTAAGCCGGACAAGCCGGTAAGAAGTTCTGCACAGCTCAGGCCGGCCCGTCCAGCCTCAAACGAATGAGCCAGGCCGTAAACACTAGTATACTGTAGACGAGAGGACAAATGTTATTTATTTTATCTTGAGTCATTTTAGTTTTCCACAATTCACGTTTATTTTAGATTTACAGCAGACAAATGCTATTCAAGAAGAACGATTCAGTACCCAAAAGTCTTTATGGGAAGAGCAAATCGAGCGCTATAAGGAAAAAGAATATGGGAAAAGGGAAAATCTGTAAGCACCCAACAATGAATGAATAAATAAGTGGCAGTATTTTGTTGTTGTTGTTGATGATGATGCTTCCAGCCACCTGAATACAGACTCAATCGGCCCGGACACCTCCAGGACGGAGGCGGCCGCATTCTCTGAGAAAGGCAAGGACCTCCCGAGGCTTTTCCCAGAGGACCGCAAGGCTAGGGTTAGGACTCAAGTGGGATAGGCGTGGGCGGTCTGATTGTGGGCAGTAAAGTAAGGCATGCGACAGTGTGTCTTCCTGGTCAGGGCAGTGGGCACATGAGGGAGAATCTCGGGCCCCAATCTTATGGAGGTACCAGTTTAGGATTGGAGAGAAGCCCCCGACACGAAGTTGGGACAGGATTGACCTGTCAGCCCTGGGTAGTCCAGTTTCCTTCGGGTCAGGGTTGCGGGGGATTCGAATCAGGTCTAGTCTGTCCGAGGATAAACCGGATTGCCAGGTGCTAGTGAAATGTCTCGAAATTAGGGATTTCACTGCCCTGAAATCTACCGGAGTAGCATCCTGATCCAGACCTGAGCCGAGGCCAGCGAGAGTATCAGCAATTTCGTTTCCGTGTATGACCGAATGTCCGGGCAGCCAGTGGATTTGGAGGGTTCGTGGTTGATATTTCAGGATGGATTTTATGCTGCGCCAGATGGTAAACCCCTTATAGGTAGTTGATTTGGCAGGACCAGAGGACAGTTTCCTGGTCAGCGACTGGGAATCCGAAAAAATCCTGATGATTTGATCTTCAGCCGATGCCGTCGCGTCAATCCATTCCAAGGCGCGGTCCATCGCCCGGAGCTCAGCTCCATAGCTCGAGGTGACCAGACCTGCTGGTTCAATTATGTTCCGGCTGAGACCCAGCCGGTGGTGGAGAATATAGACGCCGCTTCCTTCGTTTCTAGTTCCTTCTCGGGTTGATCCGTCAGTGTAGATTTCGATATCGGCCGGGGTCAGGCGATCCAGGACACTTTCCGTAGCAGATTTCTTCTTCTCTGGGGGGTCTCTTCTGGAGATGCCGCAGATTTCAGACACAATTTCCAACCCGCATGGGGCCTCCCAGGGCGGAAACGGGCTGATTGCGGATATTTTTTCCTTGACCAGGCTGTCGGTGGAGGCCAGCACTGTTAGAGACCGGCTCTCCTCCAGGAGGCCTGGGAGGCCAGGCGACGGGCAGTTGGGGCAGCAAAAGAATCTGCAGTGGGGTTAGAATCCGGGAGGCACTGATACTTTTCGTATGCTGAAGCAGTTAGGGATTTGGCACGGACATGGAGGGGTACCAGGCCTGCCTCTTTGACTGTGAGTTCAGCAGGGGATCCTCTAGGGCAGCCGGTTATGGCTCTGGCGGCTTCGTTCTGGATTGTTTGAAGTCGTTTCAGGTTGGAAGGAGTTGTAGTCGTCATCCCGGCAGGGCCACAATATTCAATGGCGGATGCAATGTAAGCAAGGTAAACCATCCTAAGGTCTTCCTTTTTGCATCCCCACCTGGTACCAGCCAGAGATCGAAGAATATTGTTTCTTCTTCTGAGTTTGGAGATGAGGTTGTCAATGTGGGCCCTGAAGGATAGAGATGGATCGAATTTGATTCCCAGAAAAGTCGGGGTTTTGGTGACAGGGATTTGCTGGGAGTCAATGGTTAGGTGCGGTTTGGCGTTCTGCTCCTTGTTCCAGGTGGTAAAAACTGAGGCTTCACACTTCTGGACGTTGATGACCATTTTGTTCGATTTAGCCCATTTGGTGATAGCATCAAGGGCTTCCTGGAGTTTACGGGTGACCACCGCAATCTGTGGGTGTTTGCACTAGATGGCCACATCTTCAGCAAATAGGGATATTTCCACTTCTTCAGGAACTGCCTCAGCCAGGGAGTTTATGAACACCTGGAATAGAGTTGGAGAGAGGACACAACCCTGGGGAACACCACAGCCGAATCGTTTTGGCCGACTAGTGGCCCCTTCAAATTCGACGGAATAGAGCCGATCCTGTAGGAAAGCTTTGACCCACCGGGATATGCATCTGGGCACCCTGAGACGCGACATCGCCCGCAGCAAACCACAGTGCCAGACTCTATCGAATGCTCTAGAGAAATCAATGAGAGCCATGACAGTTCGGTGGGCCGGCTTTTTGTGGTTGAAGCCGTCGCTGATCGATTGTGTGATCCTGAGAACCTGATCCTGGGTGGACCGGGCAGGTCGGAAGCCAGCTTGATATCTCGTGCTAGCCTCATTCTTTTCCAGCAGATAGGACAACCGACCCAGCACCAGTCTCTCCATCACTTTGGCGAGACAGGATGTGAGCGCGATTGGCCAGTAGCTGGAGATGTCAGAGGCATCTTTCCCTGGCTTGGGAATGGGCACAATCTTTGCCCTTTTCCACGAAGTAGGGCAGAATCCTTCTTTGAATGAGCGGTTGCAGATGTAGAGGAGGATCGATTTGGCTTTGTCCGTTAGGTGGCGGAGGCTGGCATTCCTGACCCGGTCGATCCCGGGTGCGGTGCTGGCTGAGTCTCTGGAGAACCGTTTGAAGTTCGCCCATGGAGAAGGGAGCACAGGCGCTGGGTTCGTCGTCGGGATGGCCACACGGGCTATTCAGATCGTTCTTCGTTTCAATGACCGTTTTCCAGTCAGATTTACGGGATCTGACGGCACCGACTCGGGCGTATTCCTTGATGAATGCAGAGGCCTTTGACCTGGGAGTAGAGAAGAATTTGCCATTTCGCTGAAGACATGCCCCTGAAGGGGCCGCTCTCGGTCTTCCGTTCAGGCCCTTGACTGTGTTCCAGATTTCTTTCGGATCGGTTCTGGCATCCAGACGTGATACATACTGGATCCAGTGGTCCCGTTTCGACTTGGCAATAATTCTTCTGGCTTCCCGGCAGGCGGTTTTCCATTCTTCTAGCTTATGTCGATCAGTTTTAGCCTCAGTTGCCAGACGCTCTCTCGTCTGAATGGCTGCGGCAGCTTCTGCATTCCACCAGGGCGCAGGAGCCCTTGAGTCCCCATAGGGGGCAGAGGCATCCTGGGCTTCCACGATGGCGGAGCTGAAGGATCTGACTAGGTGATTGAGGCTGCAGTCTGGGTCAGGAAAGGATTCGCTGAGCTTTCGGTCCAAGATATCGGCAAATAGTGACCAATCCGTTTTGGCCAGCCGTACCCGCTTCAGCTTCTTCTTCGTCGGAGGGCCGGCAGCGGAGACAGACAGCCAAATGGGGTGGTGGTCCGAGTCAGAGGGGATGGGTCGACCGACCAGGAGACAGCAGGGACCAACGATGCGTGTACAGCCGACACGTCTGGGGCCGATCCGTTGCCGGTGGTGGGATTTGTTCTAGTTCTGGACCCGTCGTTAACTGGAACAAAACCTTTCGATTCCATCCAGTCCTCGAATTTCTCTCCGACGGAATCGGAGGCAGACGCTGAGGTGTCCCAGGGAGGGTTATGTCCATTTAGATCCCCTAGGATAAGGGATCCCCTACCGGAGGGCAGGGCGGATGGGTCGAACTGCTGGGTTCTGTTGTCCTGCTGGCAGGTGACGACAGGTGGCACATAAATGTTCGTAACAGTCAGTTCACGGGCCTCAAACAGTTTGACGGACAACAGTTCAGTGGTGGTATCCCCGGTGGGGGTGGCAGGCAGGAGGTGGTGCTGGATGCCCTGTTTGATGAGAGTGGCTAAGCCTCCGCCAATTTTGCTCCCACGGGCATTGCGGTTCCTTCTGACCAGACGGTCGGCCCGGTAGACGGTGTAGCCCTTGACTTCAAAGTTCATGCCCGGTTGGAGGTGGGTTTCCTGAAGGACGGCAACGTCGACGTTGCGGTCATGGAGCATTTTGGCCAATTCAGCTCTTTTGCTTGAGCTGAGGCCATTGGAATTCCACTACAGAAATCTGAGGGCTCTGCGGCTGTTGTGGGTTTGCTGTCTCTGTTTGACCCGGGCGGGCCTGCCGGGTCGGTTCGCCGGCGGGCAAGCTTGGGGGTGGCTGGAGGGATGTGCGGGGCTGGGTGATGGGATGGGATGGGCGGGATTGAGTGACTGGACCTGGGCTGCTGAGCTGGTGGAGGGACCGTTTGAGCAAGTCCACCCGCAGGAGTATTCCCTCAGTAGGTCCTTGACTGACAAACGGAGACAGACACGGTGGAACCAGATGTCACAACCGTGGCATGCCATGGAGTAGTCCTTTCTGGTAACGTTCTGACCACAGGACCCACACGGATACGTGGGGCCCGGGTTTTCTTCAACATCGCCCGCCAGTATTAGAAGCCGGCGCCAGAAGGCGGGGTGGCCTGGGCCCCGGCTTCAAAAAAAACCCGCCTGGACGGGGCATGGGACACCATGGGAGGTCTTGCCTTCTTGGAGAAGGGAAGAAGAAAAGGGTTGCCGTTTCGCATCCAAGGGGAGGGAAAAGCCTCGTCCCAGGAAGGTCCGCCTTTCCACCGCTTTGAGGCGACAACATCGGAGAGGTGGCAGTATTTTCAGCTCACTTAACGTTAGAACATTAAACTCAGATTGTACGAACTCAGAACCAAAAGATTGTACGCCTCATATCCCGTCCTGTTCATTTTAGTCGTGAAGCGCAAAAGAAAATTCAGGAATTCGAAACTCTGCTAATCGAAGAAAGTAGAAAACAAACGGAGGAAAAATTCAAACGGAATCAAGACCATCAAACCGTGCTTCAACAAAAGTCGACACTTGAAAAAGAGCTCCTGGAAGCTAAGTAAGACAGATTTAGCTTGTATGGTTATACGCGTTTGAATTCAAACGTATCTGAACTCAACTCAATCCAACTCAACGGCATACCGCAGTTTAGCATGCTGTATTTTGAAATCAACCAACCAGTGATGAGGTAAACACTTTTACAAAAACCCCTACGTGAAATTCCTCCCGGGATCCTCAGGAACGGAGAGCTTATACACATAATTTTGACATACCGAGAGATCCATGGCATCTCAGATGTGGACTTGCTCGACCGTATTCACTTCGAGGTTCTACTCAAACACCAAGTCAGAGTTAGACTGATGCGCAGGATATGTGTGATTCTTTTATTTACCAATAGAGCCAGAATCGAAGAACTAATAAGTTACCAGCAAAAATACGAAGAAACCGCAAAAGAATTTGAATCTCATCTCAAGCAAAGAACAGACGCAGCCGAATACACAACACTGGTTCGAAAGGACATTGAAGAACTTCGAATGCTGATTGAAGAAAAATCAAAAATCAGGTATCTATCTAGAAACATTTTATTCCGAAACACACTTACGGTTTAATTCACAAATTTAATCATTCACTAATATTATGCTCAACAAGCTAAATAAACACAATTATAGTTATATATGCATATCAGAAAATAAGGTCCTTCCTATTAGTGCTGTGGATCGAATCGGATCGGCAGCTAAAAATTTATCCGATCCGATCCAGCAAAATTACTTGTCGATCCGATCCGATCCAGGTCCTGGATCGGTCGATCCGATCCGCTCCGGCGATCCGAAATGACTTATTCAAAAAACTAAGCGAAACTAGATTTTTCATGACATTTATTTTTTGCATTGTCAAACACAGCTTCCACACTAAAGTCTGACCAAAAATTCTTGGAACCGAGCGCTTGTCCTGAGTTTAACCTCTGAAGTTAGTCTATATAAAGTATATATTTTTAGAAACCTCAGGAGGAGGAGAATCCGGTAAAACCACCATATCCGGTCTATATCCGGTTACCGGATGCCAACTCGATAAAAACGCTTCAGATTCGGAAAGAGAACGTTAATTAACTCATACTCTAGCATATTGGTCCTTGGCCAAAGACATCTCCGAAAATCCGGTCACATCCGATCCATGTCCGGTAACCGGATGTCTAGGTCACAAAAACTGTACAGCAAGATGGGTAGGTCGTACAGCTTCGCTGATTGAATTTTTGGCTTCAGCGGGTCGAAATTAGTCTATATACGAAGTTTTGTCCAATTTGGACCACAATTGCGTGATTTATGGTCGTATCCGGTGCGAAAAAAAACCGGAAAAATCTTTTTCCGGTCTGGTGCTCGGAATCGCGGATAAAAATGTTAGTTTTTGGCACAATGAATGTTTGGGAGACTACTTTTATTTTACCGGTGTCAAAGTAATTGAATATCCGGTCGATTTCCGGTTCTGAGCTTTGAAATTTGAGATTTCATGGGCTATTATCTCAGTATCCGGTTGGTCCGGAAGTCAAATTATTTCATTGAAATAATATTTCGTCTATCCCTAACAAGCATCAACCTCAAATTACTTCATATCTGCTGTAATTTTTGAATGATAGCTTTTTAAAAATGGTTCAAAAATAACTTATATGACATGCGACAAAGCTAAGCGTATAGGATCAAATCTCATATCCGGTTTAACGCTTAGACAAAACAAGCAAAATCAGCCCACTTTTAAAACGCTATCATTCAAAAATTACAGCAGATATGAAGTAATTTGAGGTTGATACTTGTTAGGGATAGACGAAATATCATTTCAATGAAATAATTTGACTTCCGGACCAACCGGATACTGAGATAATAGCCCATGAAATCTCAAATTTCAAAGCTCAGAACCGAAAATCGACCGGATATTCGATTACTTTGACACCGGTAAAATAAAAGTAGTCTCCCAAATATTCATTGTGCCAAAAACTAACATTTTTATCCGTGATTCCGAGCACCAGACCGGAAAAACCGATTTTTCCGGTTTTGTTCGCACCGGATACGACCATAAGTCAAGCAATTGTGGTCCAAATTGGACAAAACTTCGTATATAGTCTAATTTCGACCCGCTGAAGCCAAAATTCAAACTGTACGACCTACCCATCTTGCTGTACAGTTTCTGTGACCTAGACATCCGGTTACCGGACATGGACCGGATGTGACCGGATTTTCGGAGACGTCTTGGGCCAAGGACCAATATGCTAGAGTATGAGTTAATTAACGTTCTCTTTCCGAATCTGAAGCGTTTTTATCGATTTGGCATCCGGTAACCGGATATAGACCGGATATGGTGGTTTTACCGGATTCTCCTCCTCCTGAGGTTTCTAAAAATATATACTTTATATAGACTAACTTCAAAGGTTAACTCAGGACAAGCGGTCACAGTTCGGTTCCAAGAATTTTTGGTCAGACTTTAGTGTCATTGAAGTTTCATCATTTTATCATTCCGAAATACAAATGCATAATTGTACAAAATTATACAGATTCATTTTATCATTCCGAAATACAAATGCATAATTGTGCAAAATTATACAGATTAAGTAGGGTACGAAATTAATACACCAAAATACAAATTTAACATTATGAATTTAAGAGGCACCAAAACTGAAATGTAGCTTTTGGAGCGCCGCAACAAATCAAATCAAATTTTAGGATTTGACCAGAAATTTAACTGAATTTTTGTTGGAAACTGATACTATACAGCTAAAATAGAATGGACTACTATAAAACTCTAAAAACATTGCGGGAAGCAAATTTTATAAGAAACTGGATTTGACTCCTACAGATTTTGGATATCTTAGCCACAGACAAGAGCTCAATCATAAAATTTCATTCCGAAATTCTGACAACCGTAAGCAATAAGCAACACTAATTAGGGTTGTGAATAATTTATTATTATTATTATTTATCGTTTTCATTTGCTTCGCAGCTTAATACACTTGTGCTCTTTTGATACCACAATGCCAGATGCATTGCAGAAAACTTATGCAGTAAAGCATTGAGCTGTTGTAATAAGTTGTTTACTAAAATAATAAATGCTAAACTTGAGATGAGAAACACAGAACCAACAGCAAGTTTGGTTGGTAGAAAGAAATATCTTACTAAACACCAAACAGTACACAGATAAAGATAAAAGTCAAGTTCAGTCGCAAATATGCGTTCAATTAATGTGGTTAGTGGGATCGCCGATCCGACTGACTCAAACGATCCGATCCAGCAGGCCTACCCATCCGATCCGAACTCCGGATCGCAGATCGGATCGATTTTGCCGATCCGATCCACATCACTACAAGGGATTCCTAGCTGTAATTTGTTTTAGATCCCCAAAACCACAGCCGGAGACATCAAAGAGAGATGCCGAACTTTTGTCTCGCTTGAAAGATCTGCGATCACGCCACGAGCAATACGAGGAACTGCTACACCAGTGCTCTACCACCAGTTCTCAATGAGAATTTGCATTGGCATGAAATCACTTTCTGACTTTCCTTTGTATGTATTCGATATGATAGTGCGGCTGAACAATGTTACCCCAAATAGCCACACCGCATGAACCTTCTGGCACTGTCACGAATATATATGTGTCAATATTTAATAAAGCACTGCCACTTAATTTAAGTATGTATTATGAAGCGCGACATACCCCCTGTACGCTATCAATTCAACCAAGAGTACATAATAACTAAGAGTGTGACAAGCGTCACACTCTTAGTTATTAAGGCTGGGGACATCATCTGAACGATAACGGCTGACCCTCTACACAAATTAGACCCCAGTGACCCCTCCCACAAATGAGTACCTGGTACACATTTGTGTACCATCACTCGCTTGTATGTTTATGTGTTGAAGCCAAAAACGTTCTATCAGCAACTGGCCATATTTGAGCTTCAACACATAAACATACAAGCGAGTGATGGTACACAAATGTGTACCAGGTACTCATATGTGGGAGGGGTCACTGCGGTCTAATTTGTGTAGGGGGTCTGGCTTTTTCCTACAGGGGGGGGGTTGGGGGGGGCCCCCCCCCACCCCCCAGAAATCCGTTCCCCCCCCAGGATTCGGGCCTTCCCCCCCCAGAACCCCCCCTACCCTAAAGTGCCCGGAAAAATAGGGTTTAGAGGGCAAATTTTGAAAATTTTTTCCGGCTTCGCCGGATTTTTACCTATTTTTAAGCATTTTTTAGCTATTTTAAGCTTAAATTTAAGTTAAAAATAGTTAATATTTTAGCTCGGCAGCAAAAAATAGCTATTTTTAGACATTTTTCTAAAAAATTTTCTTCCCCCCCAGAAATCCTAGCCCCCCCCCCAGACATCCCCCCCAGAAATTTTTGCCTAGGAAAAAGCCATACCCCGGGTCAGCCGTTATCGTGCAGATGATGTCCCCAGCCTTAATAGCTAAGAGTGTGGCGCTTGTCACACTCTTAGTTATTATGTACTCTTGATTCAACCAACCACCAACAACCCTCCACTCCAAATCGCAATTTGATATCTAAAAATTCCATGAACTCCATTCTAAGAAACGGACACGGGTCAGCCCGGGCACAACTCTATACCTGGCATAATCTTATACCCTGCACACCTTTACTGCATTACGATATATCATAATCGTTAAACATCTACAGAAGATACAGGACAGACGACACTGCTTCAAACAATTTTTCAAGAAAGAAAAAGTAACTGCTATCCCTAAGTTGCCTGCCCCACCAGTACACAACACCTTAACGCATCTGCTCAAACTGGTAAAATGAAAAACCGAGCACAGCACAAAACAACACAACCATTTATTATTTCTAAACTTTGTACTATAAATCAAACATATCTGGATGCACATAATAATTTAATCACACTCTATTCGCATAATAATACATAAAACAGAAAACAAAAATAAAAATATAAATTGTTATAAAAACGGATCAGCAAGAATGTGTCCTCCTTTCTTGGTAGCTTCGTAGGCAACAAAGAGAGCCCCGGTGGCAAAGAATGATCTGATAATGCTGGGTCCTAATCCTTTATAGAGTGCACGAAACCCTATAACATGAGAAAACATAATTAAACTGCAATTAATTAACTTCAATTTGCCTATCATTTGTTCTTTGCAGGCTTCTCTGCAAATCAACTATCATAACCTTCAGTCAATAAAAGACTAACAATGAACCGAGCAGATAATAGGATCTCCACTCCCCCTCTCTATCTCTCGTCTCGATTAGCCGATGAAGCATGATCAGGAGAAATAGAGAAATTGTCAGTTTCTCCGTGTTGGTCCGGTTTCCTTATTACAATCATCAGAGCATGTTCCGGTCACAAAACTTAGCCTGTTTTAGATTTGCTCAAACGGGCATAATTCAAAAACTTTGTTCAAACTGGTTTAATCTAGTGTTGTGCATTGGCCGGTGCGGCCAATGGCTGGCAAATGGCCGGCCATTGGCCGGCCAAGCCATTGGCCGTTGGCCGAGAAAATCTCGGCCAGTTGGCTTGGCCGGCCATTGGCCGTTGGCCGGCCAACGGCCAATGGCCAACGGCCAATTGGCTGGCCGTTGGCCGATGGCCGGCCAATGGCCGTTGGCCGGCCAACGGCCAACTGGCTGGCCGTTGGCCGTTGGCTGGCCAATGGCCGAGTGCTGGCCAAGCTCAAATTTACTGATCTTGTGCGTTAACTGTGTTGAAAAATTTAATTTTGCTGCATAATATCGTAAACATGTTGCTGTATAAACGTTACGTTAGATACAGTACTACAGATTTTCACTTAGATGTTGACAATTTTTATTGTCATTAGCGTTATTTTACAATTAAATTTGCTAATTGCATGCAAATTTTAAGTGTGCTAACAACGTAGTTTTTAAATTTGTCTGGCGGTGAACGTCTCATCACTTTATTGTCCTCCAGCAAAATTAAAACAGAGTTATCGCAGGTTGGAGCTAAAAAGTTTGGAAAAACTATTTTACAAATATTGTAAATTGTAATTTGTACTATTGAAATAAAGTTTAATTAAGTTGACGCCTGATTAAGCACGGTAGACGAATAAAAATATTAAATTCCAGCTCGGCAACGTTGAAAAATAGCTAAAGAACGGCCAATAGCTTACGGCCAAGAAACAGCCAACGGCCAACGAGCGGCCAACGGCCAACCAGTTGGCCTTTGGCCATTGGCCGTTGGCCGGCCAACGGCCATTGGCCGGCCATCGGCCAACGGCCAACGGCCAGCCAATTGGCCGTTGGCCATTGGCCGTTGGCCGGCCAACGGCCAATGGCCGGCCATCGGCCAACGGCCAATTGGCCGGCCAACTTCAAACTCCGGCCAAGCCAAGCCAAGCCAACCATGGAAAATCCCGGCCAATCCCAACACTAGTTTAATCTCGAGACAAAAGGACGAATCTGGTTCAAATGGGTAACAAGCCGGACAAACTAACACGAACTAAGATGCTAAAGACGGAACAGAACCAATCCTAGCTAGCGTCTACCTTCGTTCCTGAAGATGCCAAGGCCGGTAGCCAAAAAGGAGCCACCACCCTCCACCTGAACTCTGGACTTGATCACATCCGCAGGGAAAATGGCCACCCAGAGAGACACTCCACCGATGCCGCCGGCAACTATTGTTCTCAGAATACCTAAAAATACAAACACACAAAACCATTACTGGCTTCTTAAAAATCGACAGACCGGAGGCTACGGAGAAAATATCAGCAAACAAAAACAATCAATACTACTGCACCAAACGCCGACTTTAAAATAAAAATGGAAAATTAGTATCAATAATCTATGTGATGGGAAAATCGTTAAGGCTTCACTTTATTAGCCCTCTTCTGCCCAAGACTTCTCGGGGAAATCGGCTCAAAATGACGAATTTTACATTTTTAGCTGCCATTTTTTACTGAAACCACCTAGAGAGATGGGACTACCACCAATCCATACAGAATAAAATTCTCTACATTTTTGAATGCAGCGATTTTGGGCCTCCGATGTACCAACAAAAAGCTAGAAGCCGTCAAAGTCGGGAAAAGTATGAATTTTTGCTAAACTTTCAGTGCAGAAAAGCAACTATATATATAATCGATTTCTAGGTGAAAATGTTGATTCTAAGACAGAGTAAACTATACGTTATTTCAATGCACATCACCCCCGCATCACCTGGTGGAACGAAGTTTCAGCCGACGAACTACGGCCGGCTCTATATTTGCTTGAATGCAGCGCTCGAACAGGGCTTCAAATCATCAAAATTTTCGTAGCCGGCGGAATGCTATAGAAACTAGATCTTTCAAGCAGGTGTCGAAATATTTCCCAAAATTAGGTGGACGTGTTGGAAAAAAGGAGCAAATGCACAGATTGCCAATCGGCAACTGGGTCCTGTCCCAAAAAATAACATGCCAAAAATCACCACACTTGCCAAATGGCCGCCGTGGGCATAAAAGGGTTAAACAAAAAAATCAGAATTCACATTCCATTTATCTTGTTTTAGCAATCCCCATCCTCAAACGGTTGCCCCTTTAATGATTGCGATCTGACTGACTGTTGGTTATGAATGAATGAATAAATGGTGTGAAAAAACCGCCCCCCTCGCACGCACTAATGTCTTACTATATGGAGGCGTGGAGGAGACCCACCTGCAGTGTTTGTGCCTTTTGTTCTCTAATACGTACATACGTATGAACATAAGAAAAAGTATTTGGACATACCCGACGATCTGTTACCTATTTCCGGAGCTACATCAATTATTTTGATAGGGCATCTTGTAATACAGCATTGAAACACATAAAAATGTTCATACATGATTGTTGCATACATGTTTACATTCCATACATGTGCGACCCCAACAAAAGGCACAACCACTAAACTGATACTTATCGCAAACCTATTCCAGTAAACCAAACGGGAAGGAGGTATTATAG
>JASAND010020840.1:0-15084 GCA_030248195.1 Trissonchulus latispiculum | reverse complement strand
AACAGAAAAGCTGAAATAATCCGTGAAAAAGATATTGGTTAAATGAGGCCATATATCGTATTATGCCAAACAGTGGCCCACCCAATAAAATGCCCTTTGGCGCTTTTTTGGGGGGGGCGCTTTTTTGGAATTCTCAATGCTTACTTGCATGTCTTTGAAAACTAAAAGTTCGTGAATAAAGTTGTGGCCGGTTAAGCGATTTCAAGGCTTTGAATCAGTCTTATGTTCTTTGGATAACATGTAAGCAACCCCCGAGCAGCTTGTCGTCCGCAAAAATTTATCGAATTTATTGAAAATTGCCTAAGCAGCAGTTATAAGACTTTCCAAAAAATAGCTCATGGGCGTTTTTCGGGGGTGGGCGCTTTTTTGGATTACAAAAATCAAATCCGAAATTGCTGATTCTGAAAAAACGCCCATGGGCCACTGTTTGGTATATATAACAAGTAACAAAAATGCTCCGCACAAAAGAGGATAATATGTGTGTGTTGGCTGTATCGTATATATATATCCTTTAAATATATAATAAATATAAATAGGTACATATATCCTTTAAATTCCGGTTGAAGAAGTAAAGACAAAAGTTTCATGGGCACGTGACGTTATTTGGCACAGCAAATATTGGTGGATGGATGGTTCCATGTCAAAAATTGCTCAGCTCACTTAGGGCTTTCATTTGATACCAAATCTGACCACTTTTGAAAAATTTTATTTTTGACCGAAAATCGCCTAAGTCCCCACCCCACCCAACCACAGCACTCTACAGCCACTTTGAGCATGCAGTTCTATGACAAAAGTTGCTCAGCTCGCTTAGGGCTTTCATTTGGTACCAAATTTGACCACTTTTGAAAACTTTCATTTTTTACCGAAAATCGCCTAAGTCCCCACCCCACCCCACCACAGCACTCTACAGCCACTTTGAGCATGCAGTTCTATGACAAAAGTTGCTCAGCTCGCTTAGGGCTTTCATTTGGTACCAAATTTGACCACTTTTGAAAAATTTTATTTTCGACCACTTGACCCCCCACCCGACTGACCCTTCAAACGGCAAAGTGGAACCAGCCCAGCAAAATAGGTACGTCGGACGGCAAAACGGATAACGGGAATGAGCTGGGCACACCAGAAAACCCCTATAGACAAAGTTTTGAGAGGCCAGGTAGAGCCTACTATGGACCTCCAGGAAGCGGTTTCCGACATGACCCTCCAGACGGCAAAGTGGAACCAGCACAGCAAGATGGATGAGCCCTACGGCAAAAAGGACACCGGGAATGAGCTGGGCGCACCAGAAAACCCCTATAGACAAAGTTTTGAGAGGCCAGGTAAAGCCTACTATGGACCTCCAGGAAGCGGTTTCCGACTTGACCCTCCCGACGGCAAAGTGGAACCAGCCCAGCAAGATGCGTGGGTCTGACGGTAAAACTGACTGCGGGAATCGATTCTCCGTGCCAGAAAACCATTGTATGGAAGATTTGAGCGTTCAAAGTTAAATAGATAGCGAGAAATTTCGATTTTTCATTTTTCGAATTTTCGCCATCTTTGACGGGCCACTGTGGTCGCTAGGGAAGTGATAGAGAAACGCAACCTGGACCGTTAGTTAGTTCAATATATGTAATTTCTGAATATAAAAAGAAATCAGCTCCAGCTTGTAACGTACGACCTGAGCGACGACCACAAAAATGGTCACTTTTCGCTATGAGCCGACTTTGCGGCGCTGTGGCGCAGCTGCGGCGCAAAAAAAGTTGTGATTCTTAAATTCTTTAGAGGGTACTATTAGACCCCATAGCCCTTTAGGTTGGCCCACCGCTGCAGATCACGTGAAAGCGGCGAACATTATGTACAATACAACCATCAAATAGGAGAAACCGGAAAAAAAAAACATCGCCGCCATAACCGGTCCGGGGCGCAACTTTTTAACGGTAAGTGATACGGGGCTGAAACTTCACAGACATACTAAACTCGATGTGCTCTACAATTTGCGCATGAAATCTGCGCAGGATCTGCGCAGGATTTTGCGCAGCTTCTGCGCAGCTTATTTTACACTGTCTCCACCCACTTTTCACACATATTATAGGGGTCGCTGCCGCGACCCCTATGATACGGTACGCATAGGAAATTTATAAGCCCATCATCTTAGTTTCGTATGAACAAACGGAAAGGCAATGCAAAAAGCAAAATATCAGATTATAGGGGAATAATAAAACACGAAACAGCTGGCAAATAATGACAATACTGATATTCAGGGGCAGGGGCGTATCCAGGGTTTTAAAAAGGAGAGGGTTCAACCCAAAAAGGGGGGGGGGGTCCGAGCCCAATTTTTCCTAAAGACTGACCAAACTTGGGTGAAAAATTCGAAACGTTTTCCGAAAAGGGGGGGTGGGGCCCGGACCCCCTGGACCATCCCCTTGGATACGCCCCTGCTCAGGCGTGTATAAAGGTGGCCGGTCCAGAGGGCCTAGACTCCTCTCTTTTTGGAAAAATCAGGTCCGACCTCCATTATCGAGCTGGACCCTTCCTTATCAAAATTCTGGACACGCCTCTGTACTTGACGTTAACAAAAGGGAACCTTAGAGCACACACCTCGTATATATTTTCCAGCGACTTCGAATCGCCAATCTCTAATCCCGCGTCTTTAAATTCTTTCCTCTGGAATACAAAAAATTGCCACTGCGTCGTGAATCATTGAACAGATGCCTCATTTTTGATATGCTGATCCAAAATTAGAAAAACTTGAAAAACATTGAAACAGTCGTATTTAAGTTATACGTATCTATATATATATATATATATATATATATATATATATATATATATTTAAACACATATTATATATAGGGATGGTCGCGGAGAAAAAAGACTGGAAAAAGGTTTTTCCGGTTTTTTCTTTCTGTCCGATGGGGTGAAAAAAGGAAAACTATAGTCAGTGGGGGGGGGGGGGAAACAACGATTTTCGAAATAAGGTTATTACTCGCTACAGACTGTAGCTAGCCAGACGCTTTATATACCAGCATGTGGCGCTTAGCCTGTACTTTCTATACCACCAGTAAAATCAGCATTCGGTTGTACTTCTAGTTGGCTAGCCTCAATATAGACCATCTTTTTTCCCCCCACAAGTGGGGTAAAAAAGATGGGGTGGGGAAAAAGATGGTACCAAATTTCGTTCCTTTACCACCATAACAACAGATAAATGGCATTTAAAGACATAAAACGCAATATCTACCTCTAAAAACTCGTTGCCGGCAGCCAGGCTTAGTATTATCCATCATATTATATATATATATATATATATATATATATATATATATATATATAAGCCAAACTTAAGTAATGCACCAACATTGCTAGGAAATTAAGATTTTTGGCCTACAAAATCTTATTTTTTCCGGTAATTTATAATTTAATAGCCTTTTGTGTTGACTTGCAATGATAAAATACACCATTTTGCAATATTAACCCGCAAGAAATTGAGTGTTTTATTTATGATGGGTGGCAAAATCGCGAAAAACTGTTCAGGGGTCATCCATTGTAGTCTTTTGCATAATATCCACTCTTATGAAACTCTCCGGAATGTCCACAGTTCATAACATCACAAAAATATTGTTTATGGATGGACCCTAATTTTCTTGTTATCCGCATGATTTGCCCACCTGGGAATATTTGCCACTTGCCAGCATTCTCCATAGGGGCAGGTATATGGCGCTTTTCGGTAGCGGAAGGTCAATTTGGGGTATAACAGTTTAAATGAGTAAACAATTAGTCGTTATTTTTGCTTAAATAAAAAAACGAAACTGCGGGAAAAAAAGCACACCGTTGTTTTCCACCCTCTGGTGGAAAGTGTGGGGGAAAAAGACGGTCACTATTTCTCAACCGTGTGACTTAGCGAAAATCCGACTAACCCACGTTATAGAGCATATCCACAAACCTTCATGCATAAAATGACTCCTGTAACTATTACCAGTAAGTTGGCATAATCTTAGAAAATTTGAAAAATCCTTAGGTTTTTGGACAATTTTCGGGTGTCAACTTCGGACCCATGCCACACGAAGGCTCAATCGACAAGAACGGTTATTTGTATTATGATCTTAAAGTACAAGACTTGAACTTTCATTTGCACTAGATTTTATATCTCTATCTTATGCCAGTCGAGCAGGGTGAGCCATTGTTTTTCTCCCACTTTGCCGGTGATGCTTTCCCCCCTTGACTATATTCATTGTTATTTTAACGGATTTTATAGTGAAATTTATATGTTTTCTGAACTTTGCCGGCGATTACGCACTATCTACAACCTTTTCCGTGGGTCATAATAGGTGGGGGTGTGCCTAATCTAACCAAACTGTATTTGGACTTTTTTCGAAGCATCGGAAAAAATGGAAAAACACTCGAAACATGTTCTGAAAGTTAATTGGCGAAATCAGAACATTAAGAAACCAACAAAAACACAGTTGTGGGTCTATTTTAGGCAAAAATAAGTGGGGGGATAAAATAGAATCGTTTCGATTAGTCAGAAGTTTAATAAATCTGAATTCGTGGTAAAACAATACAAGATTTGCCAAGAAAGGACCACAACTTGTACCCATCGGAATTCCTATTTTTTGCCTAAAAACTTTACCACCTACACAAAAATATGCATTATTTAATTATTAATGTACAATACAAGCATCAAATAGGAGAAACCGGAAAAATTAAAAAACATCACTTTCATAACCGGTCCGGGTTGCAACTTTTTAACGGTGAGTGGTACGAGGATGAAACTTCCCACCAGGCGCGTATCCAGGAGGGGGAGGCGACGGGGGATTGCCCCAACCGAAATCGGAGACAAAACAAAAATTTTTAATGAGTAGCAGCAGAGCGAATGAATATTTCGAAAAATTTTCGCCTGCGGCGCTACTTTTCAACGAAAATATTTCAAAAAGCTCCAGATTTTGCTTGAAAATTCCAACCAATTAGTTGCGGTAGAAATTTCAGAACATTTTTGGCTTGCCCCCTTCGAAATGTTTGTCTGGCTACGCTAGTGCTTCCCACACATGCTAAACTCGATGTGCTCCACAATTTGCGCATATTTCTCCACAATTTCCCAGTGTCTCCAGCCACTTTTCACACATATTATTGGGGTCGCTGCCGCGACCCCTACGATATTAATTTAGAATTTATATACTCGGTCGGAATCTTGGAAAAATCCGGGTTTCCTTAATTACGTTATATATACGGCTGGGCACAGTCCTAATCGTGTTCTTGGAAGTCGGTACCGGCCAGACCCAATAGAAGGCAAAGTGGAACCAGCCCAGCAAAATGAGTGGGTCGGACGGCAAAACGGACACCGGAAATGAGCTGGGCGCACCAGAAAACCACTATGGACAAAGATTTGTGAGGCTATGCACAGTCCCACTAGCGTAGCCAGAAAAAAATTTCGGAGGGGGGAATGCAAAACGTTTTCGGGGATCTGGGGGGCGGAGCCCCCAGAAGCTGAGAAATTTTTCTGTTTCGTAACCTTCGTGGAATTTTTACAGAGCATTCGTTGAAATTACAATAATATTTAAGGCGCAGTGCGTGTTCTTGCACCCAAATGATGCAGTGCAGACTATGGTCAAAGTAGACCAAATAGGGTAATTTGTACTCATATTTTAGTGCAAAACACGTATTATAATGGTATAATACACATATTTCGCGCCGAAGGCGCGAAAATTTTTTGAAAAATAGGCGTTTACATACGTGGCCGGAAAAAATTTCTGGGGGGCAACACCATTTCGGGGAGGGGGGGGGGAATTCCCCCCATTCCCCCCCCCCTGGCTACGCGCCTGCACAGTCCCATATGGTGTTCTTGGAAGTCGGTACCGACTTGACCGTCCCGACAGCAAAGTGGAACCAGCCGAGCAATATGGGTGGGTCCGATGGCAAACCTGCTTACGGGAATCAATTCTCCGTGCCAGAAAACCTTTGTGTAGAAGATTTGAGCTTTCTAAGATGAATACAAAGCGAGAAATTTCGATTTTTCATTTTTCGAATTTTCACCATTTTTGACCGGCCACTGTGGTCGCTTGGGAAGTGATAGAGAAACGAGACTTAGCTATTTAGTTAGTTCGATATATGTAATTTCTGAATATAAAAAGAAGTCGGCTCCAGCTCTTAATGTTCGAGCTGCGCAGCGACCACAAAAATGGTCACTTTTCGCTCTGAGCCGACTTTGCGGCGCCGCTGCGGCGCTGTGGCGCATCTGCGGCGCAAAAAAGTAGCGATTCTTAAATGGCGCATGGGGTACTACCAGACCCTATATCCCTTTAGGTCCGGCCTCCGCTGCAGATTACGTAAAAGAGGCGGAAATTCAGGACAATACGACCATTAAATAGGAGAAACCGGAAAAAACATAGCCCCCATAACCGGTCCGGGGCGCAACTTTTTAACGGTAAGTGATACGGGGCTGAAACTTCACACACATACTAAACTCGATGTGCTCTACAATTTGCGCAGCTTACTTTACACTGTCTCCAGGGACTTTTGACACATATTACAGGGGTCGCTACCGCGACCCCTATGATACGTAATTAAATTTGCTTAACTCAGAAAAATAAGAAATATATACTATCCATCTGCTAACAAACTAACCGTAATTTCAGAGCGTCTAAAATCGTATCTGGCTTGGGTTACAAAGGATAAGCCATAAGCTCCAACAATCGTTAATGTCTACAATGCAAAAAATAGACAAAAACAAAAAACCAGCTTTGTCGCATAGGAATAGAGTGGTGAGGTTATATGTAGTTAAGAAAAAAGCTTTATTTATGTTTATCTAAAGTTTCCTGCTAATGGTTAGAAAAATTTTCAATTTTGGAAAGTGGGTTTTTCCCGCCGATGGGTTATTCCCGCCAACTCTAGGTCAACCCAGGTCGCACCGAAGGGGTCTGAGCAGAATGACATATATCAATCAGCGTGAAGCTAACACTTATAGAGGTCGGGGGGAAACTTTTTGGTAGTTACTTTTTTGACTCTGCAGAACTACTCCGTAGAGCAATCCGGCAATAAATTATATTCTTATCAAGCCCTGTCTAGACTGTCATTTTGGTATATATATATAAATTGCCTTTCTAGGTCCTGTCGTTAATTAGTAATTAACGTTTAATTAGCCGGGGTAAAAAACCAATGGCGGGAAAAACCAACCGATGGGAAAAACTAACCCCAATATTCGGCCAGGGTAACTCATATTAGCGATTTTATGCATGCGACAGGTAAAATCGGCGTCGCAAACTTATCTGCAGTTATTTTTTGCGATATTCCTTATAATAAGTGAGAAAATCAAACATCAAAATGTGCAGCATCAACTGGCTAGGTTTCATCAAATTTGCCTGTTTCTATGTTAAAATGCAAAAATTTGTAAATCTTTTGAAATTCGATGAAATAAAATAAAATAAATCTTGTTTCAGTGTTTTTTCGCGTATTTCTTTGTCCCAGAATAGATTTTGTCCACTTTAGCTGAGCCAAACAGTCGATCCGCCGAAATGAGGTTTTTACCGGCTAGCACAAAACCGCCAAGTCCAAATGCAATTTTGAGCTGTTCACGTGAAAGAACGCGTTGATTTCTTGTACTAGTAGACTTGTACTGGATCATTTCCTGTAGTTGCTACTAGCCAAATTATCCTAAACTAATTGTTGAAATGGTATTTTTTACAGGGGAGGGGGGTGCCCCCCCCGAAATTGGCCTCTCCACCAAAATGCCTCCCCTCCCCGAAATCGCCTTTCCCGAAATTTTTGCTTCCCCCCCCGGGATTTTTTGAAGGCCCAAAGTTTTGCCAAAAATATTTCAATTTTCAAAATTTTCCGGCTACGCTGGAGATTTTTTGTAAAAATAGCCGTTTTTAGCATAAATCCTGGCATTTTTGAGAACTTTTTGTGTTTCGCCATGCAAAATACGCCAAAAATACAATTTTTTGGCTCATTTTTGCAAAATTTTTGCTTTCACCCCAAAAATTTCTCCCCCCCCCCTCCCGCGAAAAAATCCCTAAAAATACCCTGGTTGAATTAATAGAAAAGCACTGGAACCTTTAGTAGTTACTGTCTACTGGTCCAGTTCCAGTAAACTACTGGTTCACTTTTAAGAATGTAGGGTATAGAGGTCACCGCAAGTGGTGGGGGGAACACCAACCCCCCTTTTAGGCAATAGCGATTCTCAAATTTGGCGTGCAAGTTGGCAGGGCCCATCCCACCTACCACATGAAATTTGAGCAAAATCGGACCACTTTTGAGCATTTTTTGACATTTTGAAAATTTTGGCATTTTCGACCCCCCAACAATTCAAAATTTGCCTATTTTTGAAGGCCTATAGAAAATTTTCCATAGTAGTTAGATAACAACTTTTAATAGTTTCTATGAGAACAACATTGTGCTCTTTCCAAAAATATCGGTCTCGTCTTCCTGCGACGCTTGGCATGCTGCCAGCAGAATTTTAAAAAATGGGAAAATAAAACCAAGGGGTGGGAAAAAACCAACTTTTGCTTTTGCTGCCAAACTCCGAAAAATGGTTATTAGTTGCTCAAAAGCCATTCACATAGCAAGGGTGATGGTGGGGTTGTAAAATGAAAAGAGGACTAGTCTTTAAAATGCTTAATATGGGGGCTAGGTTCAAAAATAGAAGAGGACTAGGTTGTGAGCGAATTAATATGGGCACAGCTTCGCCGAACAACCCATATTCGCGGTTTATAAATGTAAGTCATTATGCATATCCATCCAAACTACATTTAGTTTATAGTGCATAAACAATCTCTACTGCTACGTATATATGTATTCGAGCTTGTTCTGTACAGGCCCTCAAAGGTGACCTCGACATGTGTTAAACATAGGAAAATGAGAAAGTTTGGTTAAAAAGTTTGTGGCAGAAAAATTTTTCGCTGTATAAGAGGCAGAACTCTGAAACCTTTTCAGAACCATTAAGGACATATTGTAGAGTGCAGCTATCCCCTCTGAAGCGATTCTGTTCAGTATTGGATTTTTGGCGAATTTTTAAAGTCAGAATTTTGGAAAATCGGCCATTTTTGGACCATGAAAAACAGGACCTACGGTACTCTTTTGCTTGTCCTGAACGATTGGCAAAAGCTACAGAAACGGCCAATAGATAGCTGCACTCTACGCATAAAACCACGTCTGATGAAAGTACTCGCATGTTTTTATCATCTACAGTAAGCTCAAAAAACTTGCCACAATAACAGCAAATTTTGCTAAAAATGGCTATTTTTCATAATTTTCACATTCTTTTGATAATTTCTCACTCATTATGTGGTAAAAAAAATCACCAAACTTGGCAGATTAATTAATATATCTATGTCTGTCACATAATGTGGCCAAAACAAATGAGTCAATATTGAACGTGCTACTGTGGCGGCTCCTTTGATCTTTATAGGTGAAAAATGTCAATTTTAAAATTTTTCCAAATATAGACAAAATTGGTATTAATCGATAGCTAATGGAACGAGGAGCAACTTTTCTCATACAACCATGGGTCTAAAGTCGAGTTAAAGTTATACTGGGCAGTCCTGCAAGGTTAGGTCAGTGCAGCACTCAAGCATGCATTATGAACGCCTGGATAGCTGGCCTTGAGCCACGTCTGCACTCAAATATTACCTTAGCAAAGGCTTTAATTTGGTGTATCGGTTAACCCTGGTTTCGCTCGCGTTTGGTCTCAACCTGAGCTTGCAGGGCTCATCACCGGAATTTTCAAGTTTTCCTGCTTTGAACCTGAATAACTCTGTCACAGTTTGATTTCGAACTCGAATACTCTAAGTTATTTTTGAGAACATACGGGGCATAGGTGGGGAGAGTGGGGGGGGAGCCCCCCACTAGTGGGGGAGGGGAACCCAAAAGTGGGGGGAATCTAAAGTGGTCTAAAATCGCTAAAAATGCAGTAAAAATAGCCTGTTTTCTACATATACTGCTATAACTATGCTTAAAAGTGATCAAAAATTGAGTTTGAGTACCAAAATAGACGATTTTTGCCCAAAAAATTCCGGCGTAGCCGGAAAATTTTTAAGAATTTTGACCAAAAATCCTTAAAATTTGGCATTTTCTGGGCACCTTATAGTGAGTGGGGGGAAGCCCAAAAAAGTGGGGGTGGGGCCGAGTGGGGGGGAAGGGGTCCAGTGGGGGGAACCCAAAAAGTGGGGGGGCAAACTGAACTGAACTGAACTTGGTGTCGTTAATTTGATAAACGAACCAACATGAAATGAAATATTCTAGACCTGGGACTTACTAACGATGTTCAAGTGTAATCTCAATCAAATATCAAAGCAAATGAGCCATTTAGTACAAGTGATCATAACTCAGTGAGTTTTGCAATTAACAAAGGCCACAATCCAATTGATGCTGCTAAAAATTTCTATCGCGACTACAACAAAGCTGATTTTGTTGCTATAAATTGTTTTCTTGAATATATATAGTACAACCATTGAATTCTAATCTCCGCCCCAACCTCTGTTTGTGGGTGGTATAAGGAGAAAACTTGTTAAAGGACTTCGACAGTATACAAGCCCATCGTGTTCAGCGGCAAGGATTAACTGTATGGGTACCGCCAAAGGTTCAAAAAACGCCGTTTTAGGGGTTCGCCAGTGGCCAGTAGGCCGTAGTGACCACTGGTCACTTTCATCGGTTTCGCCAATATGCCCATTGAAACGAGCGTACTCGATTTACTATATATGCCTCCGACGAAAACGCCGATAACGCTGTTATAGGCCGTTTGACCAGTGGTCAATAGGGCTCCTAGATCGTAGTGACCAGTGGTCACTTCCGTCGGTTTCAGCAATATGCCCATTGAAACGAGAGTAGTCGATTTACTATATATGCCCCCGACCAAAACACCGAAAAATGCAGTTTTAGGCCGTTTGACCAGTGGTAAATATTATCCATATCCACCAGTTAAAAGAATCACGTCTGCAATAATGCAGTTTATGAAACTGAAAAGCTGGCAAAGCACAGTAAAATAAAGCAAACTAGTAACGGTTTAATTATATATACGTAGTATACGCTAACAATGAAGTCGCGCCGAAGGCGCGAAAAATTTTCAATGAAGTTCAAATGCACTAATTTTTGGGGCATTTTAACTGGGCTTATTCTAGTGGGGCCCCCCACATGGGCGTATCCTGGGGGAAGGTTTTGGGGTTGAAACCCCCTCCTTTTGGGTTAACGTTTATCAATATTCCATTATAAAAAGTGCAAATTTTTGTCAAAACCCCCTCCTTTTCAGAAAATTTTAGTTAAAACTCCCTCCTTTTCAAAATCCTGGATACGCCCCTGGCCCCCCACAAACACCCTTCCCCCCCCAAAAAAGTGGGCGCCCCTTTTGGTAACAAATTTTGCCCTGAAAAATCGCTCAGAAGGCCAAATTTTCAAAATTCTCAAGATTTTTACTCAATTTTTGCCCTTTTCAACACTAAATCTGCTTATTTTTGCTATAAAAATCAACTTTTATAGTATATATATGCTAGAAAAATAGCGCTATTTTTAGCATATTTTTCGAAAAATTTTTGCCCCCCCACAAAAAATTCTTTGCCCCTCGGACTTTTGGGGGGCACCCAAGAAGCCCCCCCCAAGAAAAATCCCTAGAATAAGCTGAGTTCTAATACAATTTCTTTGTGTTTATGATAAATTTAAACGCCCACGCTTCGCGCGGGCATAAAACTTTTCTTCTGGCCAATTTTTCAGGAGTGCACATTTCGGGTGGCGGCCCCCGTATCTCCGCTAGTGATTGTCTTAAATGGTGGATACTGGATATTATGTGCTGCTTGGAATACCCTGTTGATAATGGGAGCATCCAATTTTAGTTTTCGTGACAAGACTATTGAAGTGCAAAATATATAGCAAATTAAACTACAAAATTTGGTTCGGGAATTGATAATATACAATGCAAAGAATTCAATGTTTCAATAGCGTTTTAATGACAAAATTGAAAAATTTTCTTAACTTCCGGGGGGGGGGGGCAGACTCCCCTTTTTGGGTTTTAACATGCCGTTTTCGGGTACAATAGATTTAAGCTAAGAACCTTACAAAAATTTTGTAAGTAGTTTATATAATTGTTGAGTAGAAAATAAAAAATTTTACCCCCACCCCAGACTTCGGTCCAAACCGCCCCCCCCCGAGAACTACGCTACTGCGTACGTATTAACGTATATATATATATAACTAACCAAAAGTTGAAGACCACTTTTCAAAAAATCCATACGGTTATCAGGGCAGACACCATAATCAGTCAACCTTAAATAAACTAAATATACAGTATAGCTCAAAACAAAGTTAATTTTTTGCAAGTTCGCAAACTCCGCGAACTTCGCGAAGCTAGCGAAATTTCGCTAAAATTAGAGAAGTTCGCGAAAAAGTTCGCGAACGTCGCAAAATCGTTACCTAGCTAATTTGAGGAGTTTTCTCCATATCTACCAAAAATTGGCAAAAAAATTTTAAAATCCAATTTGGACTCAGAATTTGGCACCTTCGCGAAGTTCGTAAAGTCTAGCGAAGTTCGCATAATTTCGCAAAATTCGCCAAGATTTTAGCGAATTTCGCGTAGAATTTAGTGAAGTTCGCCAACTTTATGCGAAGTTCGCTAAAGTCTAGCGAAGTTCGCATAATTTCGCAAAATTCGCCAAGATTTTAGAGAATTTCGCGTAGAATTTAGAGAAGTTCGCCAACTTTATGCGAAGTTCGCGAAGATTTTAGCGAATTTCCTTTGCACTTCGCTAAAATCGAAAATATCTTCGCGAAAATATATACATGTAATGCAACACTTAATACAAACATATATAATGCAGTGAAAATTAGTGTCACAAATTCTGCTATCGCAGCACCATATAAAACGATTGAAGTATATAAAGCCTAATATATCAAAATCAGCAAGCTCGCCTGGAAAGCTGACGAATTTAGAACTTAAGACAATAATTGTCAAATGCTGGGAGGAGCATGCGTACCCGCGAATATGGGTTGTTTAGCGAAGCTGGTCCACGTATTAGTGCCCTCTTAACCTAGCCCTCCTGGCATTTACAACCTGCCCCTCCCATATTAACGTTTTAAAACCTAGTCCTCTGTCCGCTTAAAACCCAGTGTCACCCATATTGCATTTTTCATGCTCCATCGGAGCATTTTTATTCTTGTCCTATTTCATTTTTAAGGTTCTCAGTAAACCTTAAGCAAAGTCGGGATGGACGAGTGGTCTAAGGCGCTTGTCAGAACTTCCGATCTTACGGTCGGTGGTTCGATCCCCGGAGGCCGCAAAGCTTTCTCGACTCTAGCCAACCCAGCTATCCATCCTTAACTGGTCGGTAAATGGGTACCACTACGGTGGGAAGGTAACAGGAGTCTGTGAAGAAGGGCCGGCCCCCCTTCCACGGATGCAGTCATCATTTGAGGTGACACTCCTGGCTCTACGGCTGAGAATCCGGGGATGAGCACCGGCACCCCATGTCCTGTGGCAGGACGGAGATATCTCCTGGGGTAAACCTTTACCTTTTTTACCTTTTAAGCAAAAATGTTAAAGCTTTATGAAATAAACATTAAAAATTCCAACAATAATTAATACATTGCAAATAGTAAACCAAGCCATAGAACAAAGAAGCTTGAAAAGTAAAAATTTCTCCATTTTTCTTGATTTTGGCAAAAAACCCTGATTCACTACAAATAAGAATATTTTAGAAAGTTGCAGAAAGTTATCTGTAGATTGTTATGTTATAAGCCATGCTGTACTTCAGCAGCACTCTACTGCAGCGCAACCAGACACAAGCGTCACTGCCAAAGTAGTAGACTTATTCGGCATGATTTGTAATGTTATCATGCACGTGCCAGCATAATTTCAGGCTATTGCTATTTATCTGCTGCTAGTATTAGGCCGTGCTGTACTTGGGCAGACTCTACTGCAGCGCAACCAGATGCAAATTATACAAGAACAAAAAGTGCTCCTTCGTCGCATGTAAAATACATATGAGTCTTCGTAGGCAGGTTGTACATAAGCAAAAACTAGCCTGTAAAATACATATGAGTTCCGTAGGGAGGTTGTAAATTAAGGAAAACAAGTTGCAACCATTTAACATATGAGCCTGTCCTACAACGAGGCTCATATTGGCGTATGTCATAATACGAATAATTTGCAGATATGTATTTTACTTTTATATAAATACATACTGCATAAAGCTTTTCATTACAAATTATACTTCATATAATGTTGATCAGTCATTATAGTGTGCATATGCTCAATACGGTACGCCATGAAACGCTCTGACTCACAGTCAAACGCATTCTGCGTGTGTATAATGTGAAAGTGTTTCGAGAACGCATTAGAGGTGTGCCATAGTGTTTCAGGAAACATCAGGTTGCATGTACAGTTCAGCTTGAGCAGTCGCAGTTCACTTCAGTCCATTTCTTCTGGGCCACAACGTCTACACATTTTTCCGTAGTGAGGATGAAGCTGAGGTTCTTTAATGAGGCTTTAATGTGGAATGCACTGTGACGCCAATATGAGTCTCGTTGTAGGACAGGCTCATATGGTTAAGCGGTTGCAACTTGTTTTCCTTAATTTACAACCTCCCTACGGAACTCATATGTATTTTACAGGCTAGTTTTTGCTTATGTACAACCTGCCTACGAAGACTCATATGTATTTTACATGCGACGAAGGAGCACTTTTTGTTCTTGTTTTCTATTATTTTATATATGTATGCTCCCTGAAGGTATGTATAGAATATCTTTCAACAGTAGCAAGCAAGCCAACCACAGCACTCCACAACCACATTAGAGCATGCAGTTCTATGACAAAAGTTGCTCAACTCGCTTAGGGCTTTCATTTGGCACCAAATTTGACCACTTTTGAAAAAATTTCATTTTTGACCGAAAATCACCTAAGACCCCACCCCCCCCCCACCCACAGTACCCCTACAGCCACTTTGAGCATGCAGTTCTAAAGACAAAAGTTGCTCCCAGCTCGCTCAGGGCTTTCATTTAGGCACCAAATTTGCCCACTTTTGAAAAATTTTATTTTTCACCGAAAATCGCCTAAGACCCCACCTCTGGCTTATCCCTAGTGGGGGGTGGGGGCCGCCCCCCATTCGAGCAATACGTAACTGAACGGAAGTACAA
>JASAND010020838.1:0-56336 GCA_030248195.1 Trissonchulus latispiculum | reverse complement strand
AAAGTATTTAAGTTTTTTAAGTGGAGTGCATGGTGCAAGTGCATTTTTAAGTGGAGTGCATGGTGGTCTTTTAGCAGGTCACTTTGGATTCAAGCGAACACTTGCGCGGCTTTCGCCACGGTTCTTCTGGCCAGGTATGGCTCGTGATGTCGAGAGTTGGTGCAGAAAGTGTTCTGGGTGTCAACCTGTTAAGAGTTCAACAGTTGGTAGACCTCCACTACAGCAAATACTAGCAGAGAAGCCATTTGGACGGGTAGGCGTAGATATTTTAGGCCCACTTCCGAGAACAAGAACGGGAAACCGTTTTGCTATCGTATTTAATCGTATCGTAATGGGCGGTGACAGCAAGTTGCCGAAAGGCTGATGCAGCTACAGTTGCTAAAACCCTTGTTGACTCCGTGGTACTACAGCACGGTTGTCCGGTGGTGCTTCAGTCGGATAGAGGGGCTGCATTTATGTCTAAGTTGTTAAGAAAGGTAACTAGCCTCCTTGAAATTAAGCAATTGTATTCAACGCCTTTTCACCCGCAAAGTAACGGCCTGGTAGAAAGATTAAATAGGACAGTGGCTGAACAAATTTCAGTTTGTGTCCAGGGCTCTCCGAGAAAATGGGATAGATTCTTGTCTTACGTGAGTTTTGCTTACAACAGTAGCGTGCACAGCTCCACCGGTATTAGTCCTTTTCAAATGCTATTTGGAAGGGTGCCCAGATTACCGTCTGATTTAGTAAGCATTGGGCACGACCTACCGACCTCCGACGTTAAAGAATACTACGACTTTCTTAGGCAAGGACTAGCACAGTTGCATGCCAAAGCTGTAGGAGGGCAGCGAAAGGCCCACAATTGGCAAGAAAGAGCCCACAAATCTAAGGCTAGGTAGCCAGAGTTCATGCCTGGTCAGTTAGTTTTGCTCCGGAACTTCTACAGAAACAAGAAGTTTGACCGAAGGTGGCAAGGACCCTATCGCGTAAAGAAGAAGCTATCTCCAGCGACGTGCGTCCTCCAGGATTTGGACAGCAACGAAACATTTTGTGCACATTCCCGAAATTTACGGCCTTTGCAAGCTTAGGATTCGGACTAGTAGTTTTCTTCCTTTCTTTATGGCGCCAACTATCTTTCCTCCTCGACTATCCTATAGCTTCTCAGCTACGAGTTTCGTTTCCTTTCTTTGCACCGATTCTCTCCTTTCTGATGTTAAAAATTGGATAAGTGCTCCTGGTCTGTTAAGACGAAAACATAAAGTAAGCTTAACGACCCGCTCTGCAGTTTGATGATTTCGGAGTAGTTCGATTTGGGTGTGTTTTGTTTTGTTTCCTTGCTGACGACCTCGTACTGTTGTTGACCATCTGTTTGGGTGTTAGCCTCCTGTGCGACCGTTGACTGGACCTAAGTCGAGTGTGAATTTTATATAGACGGCGTATACCGGGGTGCTACAAGTTTTGCGAAAATTTCGGCAACGTTGGGCAGAAACCCGTTGTACACATTTCTTAAGTATGCAGCTTGACTGGAATACCTTACGGACGCTACGTGGGCGTCGGTGAAAATATAAAGTAGCTGGAGCCTATACTGCAACGTAAGGGATTCCAAAGAGTTACTATATCAGCAACGTAGGCAATGGTGAAAACATAAAGTAGCTAGTGCCTACAGCATTTTAGAGTTCAACAGACATTTTAACAAATAAAAATTTTCTTTGTTTTGCTGTAAATAATAAATCTGTGTGGCCATACAGACTAATGTACATAGGTGCGCAATGTTATTAGTATTGCTATGCTGCTCGTTTCGTTTGATTTTGTTATTTGTTTGTTTATGAGATTTGTTCGACTACTGTGAAAAGCTAGTAAAAAGAAGACCATGAAAACCCCGACAGAGGAGGGGGATCTTCTAGAGAACACAAGCTGGAGTGAGAGGGTGGACTGATAGTTGATTGTTTTTGCGAGTTGCTAGCGCGTGATTAAACAGAGATAAATTGGACAATAAAGGACTATTGCTGATGTATTAGGATCTTGCTACGTATATTACGTTCACCAGTTGCGGTATTCGAGGCTGCTAAAAGATTTATTGGCCCATCATATACTAACAATATGCATACGTCCAACCGATTATGGGGACCGAAATCTATGGAAATGTCTAATCTAATTTGCATAAATGCTGCATAATGCATTTAACATTGCCGAATGGAAAGTTACTGCGGTACATGTGCATTTTATAGCATGCTACATAAAAAGTGTTACTCGTGTGCAAATTTGATTTCAAAATCGATTATAGTAGACCAGCTGTGCCGAGGCGCAGCAGAAAAAATATCATTATAATGCGCAGACTTGAAAAAGAAGACAGAACCCTAAGCCAGATTTGTGTATATAAAAGTCCTTACTAAAGCTTAATTTTGATTTTTTCATCGTCTGGAGTTTAATGTATAAATAAACCTAACGCAGGAACAATTCGTTCTAGTTTTTCGACTTATGACATTTTGGAAACTTTATTAATGTTTAAAAAGTTTGAAAATCCATAGTTCAATGAATATACGTTTTAAAGAAAAACTAAACGAAATTGCCCCTGCGGACCGCTCCAGTAAATGTAAATGCAAATTTATGAGCAAGTTCAAACTTCGCACTAATAGCTTCTGTTTTGCGCAAATATTATGCTCTTAATAAGTTCCACAGTGTATTTCATAAAATCATAAGCAAATCCAACATAAACTCATCATTAAAAACCCTGTAGAATTCATTTCCGAACGATTAGCTTTTACTTTACCGTACGCTATATGAATGATCAAACGAAAATTTGCCACATTTTTGAATGATATGAATTATGATAAACAAAAGGTTTGTTCAGTTTGTAAATGAGGCTACTTATTTTGCAGCACCCTATAGTCTTGATCTAGTCTTTGGATACAACATTTCTAGTGTAACGCAAGTGAGGATATTAGAGCTGTTGGGCATGTAGGCATGGTGTTATTGAATTTATAGTTCCATACAATGCTAGGAATATTAGAACAAGCTTTTTACAAAAGGATTTCACCAGAGCAGGCTATGAAAGTATTGAGGTATTAGTAATGGAATTTTATGGTGTGAAGTACTGTGTGTGTACCTCAATATAAACTGTGTCGGACTTCACTAAATGATTGCAAGTAAGAGCTCAGTGTGTGATATCCGGTCCTAGCTGATGGAGAGAAGAGACGAGAGTATCATAAATTAGCGAGTAGATCAAGATAGAGTTACCTGCGAACCCTAAGCGACCGTCCCTAAATCTAATAAACCAAATACCGCTAGATTTTACTATATCAAATACAAAATACACTTTCTGACTTTAGAATGAACATATAGAACTGACATAAACTGCACAGAGGAAGCACGACGGTAGACTCCAAAGAACACAACGGGAGGGCGTTACCCTCTCCCACGCCTAAACTGGACTATCGGCTCCTACCCAACCAATAAAATCAACCTACCCCGCCACTGACGAAACTGCAACTGAACTGAAGCCTACACTTTCTCACTTATATATACTTTGTGCTACTGACGTAGCTAACCCAAAAAGAAATCACTTTCATCATTCATGAATAAGACAATTGTCAAAATAGTTCAAAGTTGTATAATTCCATCAAATAGAATATACTTTACGTCACATATATGAAGATAGCACAACATATAATTTTCACTGCTGCGCTGCTGCGCAGCTAGCTACTAGTGCCCTAATGGGTAATATCCCACAATGGGACTCAGTATTTGAATCTTGTGTAAATGTCAATGACTATTGGACTGTATTCAAAGATGTACTGATGTTTGCTCCGAAAAATTATGTACCGAGAATATCGTATGCCTACCTGCCAATATCAAGTTGCTGCTAAATAGAAAAGGCATGCTTGGACAAAACTTAAGGTGGTAGTACCACTACCGGGGTGGATTTTGAACAGATACTGTGAACGAAATACTTAATCAATCGGCTTGAAATTTGGCACTTTTGTTCTTTATCATATTTTGCATCAAATGCGCTTGTCTGCAACGATGTGGGGGCTGGCTTCCTGTCTACACAAGAGGAAATGTATTAAAGGTTTTGAATTTAAATATCTCCTTCATTCCTTTATGGATTTGTTTGAAATTTTCCATGTAAGCTTTATTAGTTTATACGCTCAGGCCGTTTTTTTAGTTTTTCGTTAAAGTGCATTTTCGATTTTTTAGCTTATTTTGAAATATTGTAAATTCTATATCTTGCCTACTACTGCGTTTTTCCAAAAACAAAGAAAACGGCCTGAGCGTGTCCAGGGGCCTGTTTCATAAAGACTTATGAACTTTCATAAGTGTAATAATTCATAGGTAGCAAGAAGAAAAGTGTTTCATAACTCCATAAGTTATAAGTCTTTTTTCATAGGCAATTCATAGGTAAATTCATAGGTGCCTAGACCCGGATTTCATAAGTGCCCGTTTCATAAACTTCATAGGAGCCTAACGTATTATTGACATTTCCTTATGAAAATTAGCTTATTTTTCATACGTGATGGGGGACCTATGGAATTGTGTTTTTTAAACAATTTCCGCATTGAAGTGGTCTAGCGATATGGTTTTATCACGATAACCATAATGCAGTGGAATTTGTTAATATAGCCGAAATTTTTGACTGCAATAATGAATGTCCATGGATTTAATTTAATTTTAAATTTTAATTAATGTAATGTAGTTTCTAATATTGGGTCACGTTGTATCTCGCAAATACTTCCAGCCATTTCCAGACGTAGAATCAAATCCATGGATTTCCTTGCATTTAAGCAAAATATTTTCCCAGAAATCTGTTTGGCTTCTTGGGTGATATTTGGCGAAAAGGCTCCGAAAAGAGTAGATTTATATGCATTAATGATATCCAACAGAACAATCTTTTGATCTGTCGTCATAGGCATCTTCAGCAGGATTTGGCAAAAAGTAACAGTATAGGATAAAAGTCCAAAGCTAAACTATAGGGGAAAACGGAAGTGCAATGCACTAACATAAATCAGATGACTAAGCAAGCGCACGCTAACGAAAACTACCTAACCACTTATGAGTTTTACAGATTTTCATCAGTGCTTTATGAAACACTGACTTATGACACTTATGCACTTATGAACTTATTAACTTATGAACCTATGACAATCCAGTTATGACTTCTATGAAACAGGCCCCAGATGTAAAACATATTTGGAAAATTTGGTCAAGTTTGGTTGAAGCAGTTGTAAAGATATGACTGAGTTATCTCGAATTAAATTAAAGATTGCAGATGTTGAGTGTGTGTATGTCCAACTGGACTAATCCGATTACCTAACTTACTGAGAAAAGAAAACGGGCGGAAACTACGCAGGATTTTATTCAAAGTATACAAAATTCAAAAAAGTCTGACAGTAAACAACTTTTGATCAGGCACCACAAAATTTCACAAAAGACAAAAAGAAAATTTCATCACAAACAATAAAAAGCACAGCGAACAAACCTTGCTACAAGTCCTGAGGAGTCCCCCAACCAGACTCCGAGGATAACGGAGAGTATAAGAAGTAATAAGAAGTAATGAAGGAAAAAGGGGCCCGCCAAAACCAACCACTCCCGCACAATTCTCAACAACTGAACCTCAGAATTTAGTGTAAGCGCCTTTTATAGTGCGCAATTAGCTACTAAGCCAGCGACTTTACACAAAAGCTGGCATTTACCGGTTGCATAGAATTTCTCTAATTTGAATAGAAATTGGCTGAAACAGTCGAAATATCTTCACAGACTACCCCCTCTTTTGAAACGCGCGACCCCGCCGCGGCCAAGGGCACAAGGGTTAGTAATAAAACAGAATTAGCTTTACGTACCTTAGCTACTAGTATAGCTAAAACGCGTTTTAAATGACAACAGCAAAAGATAAAAATTTGCGTATCCCTCAGGCCCGGGTTCCTGGGGACACTACTCGGGCCCCACACAACACATACACATAGGGGATTCCGAGACACAGATAAAGATACTCCGGAACATACCGGGACACTTACAACATTTACACACGGATTACACCGACTCAACATAGACAAAAAACGGCTTGGGACACCCTTGAGCCACGACAGGATCAGATGAAACAAAAGAGAAGGGTACTCCGGGAGAGCCCATCCCAATTTTGAACCCACTCCGGAAGACACTTTGTCGGACCAACATGTACATTTACAAAATACTCAATATACAACACTGCAGAATTGCATACAACAAGCTAAACACTTGGAAATAACCTTCAAAATACTTACTACCGGAGCAAGACAACAAGTACAAAAGCATAGAGAATACTTCTGCACCTCAAAGATATACATCAGAGTGAACAAGGGGAAACTAGCTACAATAGACACTATACTGGGCAAAATTTAACACGGCAAACAGTAGAAAGACAGAAGTGATACCTAGAAACGCAAAAATGATGAAAATTTGTACTCCGGTGGGATTAACTACACTAGAAAACTCCTCCGAGAAAGGTTTTACATGGTTTTATAGAACTCCGGGAACGATTTCATAATATACAGTGCTCCGGACAAGTCGACCATATAGCAACAATAGATTGTGAAGACTCCGGGAGAGCCTCCACCGGAGTAGACATATTGTACAAATCTGAATAAATGCCGACCAAATACTAAGGCTATTCCAACGGAAAATTTAGAGAAATTTATGAGAAATTGCGCGAAAAGAGCAAAATGACATACGCGTACACAATCCAGGGAAGCCTCCCCCGGAGTAAACATATTATGCGCGAATCATATTAAATGCCAAAATAAAGCTGCACAGGGATAAAGCATGCATATAGAATTTTTGGCTGCACCAACAAAAATGGCAAAAATGGAAGGCGTAGATGGCAGTACAAATTACGCAAGTAAACCCGCGGTACAGTAGTAGAATCAAAACAAAAACAGTTAGATAAAGGGATAATATACGACATATATAGGACGGACTAGCCGAACTAGGGGGCACCCCTGTGAAAGAATCTGCGAAAAGAAGTAGCAAATTTGAAAGATCAATGGAATGTAAAAAGGTGATAATCAAGCGAAAACCCCATAAGGTAGAAATCCAAATGGATTCCCCCCCCAAGCTGTTAAAACAATCAGACAACAATAAAGCATAAAAATGGAATGAAAAAACACAACACAATTAGAAAAGAAGGGAAAGGGGGAGGGGGAGCGGATGAGTAGGGGGAACCGGAACGCACAATAATCACAATACAGACTGATATAACAAAAGTTCAAAGTTGATAGGCCAGGGAGGCCGCCGAGAACCACGCCGTAGGGGATAGACCCCACAGCCACCATCGGACCAACCTCCGGAAGGGGAGCGGGCGCCCCACGGCGCAAGCCGCTCCAGGCCCAGAACCAATCACCGGCCAAACAGACTAACCAGGCCCACAATCACCAGTTACCGGGCCAACCCGTACCTCCGGGACCTTATCCAACCACGGAATCCTCCGGGTCCTAACATAAGCATAAGGACATAAAATTTTACACAGCATATACAGTATCAGAAAGGGGAACTCGCCGCCATAGAGGGACTGGGGGGGAGGGAAGGGGAGATGTGTTACAGTAAACAAAGACAAACAAAAAAGGAGTAAATACAGCATAATATATGGGGATTAACATACGGCACGAGGGCCTACAGCAGACAATATAGCATAATATAAGGCACAACGGCCACAAGTCACAAGTATAAGGCACATAGGCCTACACAGTACATCATAAAGGCCCGATTAATTTAGGAGAGAGAGGGCGCGAGCCTACGGCTACTGCAGCCTGGAGAGTATCCAGACAACCAGCGACCGCAGACTGCGCCGAAATCAAGAAAAGCGAAAAGAAAACTACGGAATTTAAGATGCCGGTCCGGGGTTGACCGCCCACCCTTGCCTGGCCATAAGCCAGACACAGGCGACGAGCAACCACGGACCCGCCGATGTACGGTACAGTGGAATACCCCCGGTACTATTACCTAAGTAAAATGACCGTTAAATTTGTGTGAAAAAGTGAAGGTAAAAAGGTAAAAAGGCTAAAAGAATTTGAAAGAATACGAGGTAAAACATGTCCTCGAGTACCCTCCAGCAAACCCAAGTAAACATTCGCAAGAATATAGAAAATTTAGGCAATGATTTGTCGTAGCATAGCAAAAGGTGGAAACACGGAAAGCAAAATCATCTTAGAAAAATCACAAGAATTTCACGAAAAAGAAGGTGGTCCAGGGTAGCAGTTAGACATCTTTATCTCCCCCAAAACCACACATAGCAGGTTAGTGAATGAAAACACGCAAGCACCCCTGCCAGTACGGGCCAAGGACATACGTACGACCCGCATCGCGTACATGATGAGCCGCTACCAACACGGTTTCCCGGAGGACCCAAACAACCAATTTCAGCAACAATGAAGAGTAAAGCTTTCAACGGTGAAATATATAATTTTTCCGTGACGAATTTTTTCTGGGAGCATTACGTGTTCCCATGTTGAAATCTACTGCGAACTGGGACTCCTGCTGGACCAGACGAGGGATCGTTAGCCCCACAGCGCAGAACCGCGGAGCCCCTGACTGATCAACAGGAGACAGTTTGCGCAAACGTCAACCCGGTTTTAAAAGCTAAAATACTCCATTTGCCCCTCAATACCGAAAGGGCCCGGCTCATCATTTCTACTAGAGTCACACTTGCTTTTAAAACAGAATTTTTTCCAAAGAAAGCAAAAACATTATTGGACAAACAAAGAATTTTCCAACAAGCATAAGAGATCTCGAACCCAACCCCGCATTCAATACAGTACAAACATAGTACACATATACCATATATCCGGACCTGGACCCGTACCGGCACCACAAGGGGATAGGAACCAACAGTATTCAAAACTTAGATAGATCCGTGTTAGGTCCTGTGAATTCTTTCACTCCGGAAGATGGTTCTGAATCCAATCCGACAGCCGTTGCTCACTGAAATCAGTTGGATCAATGGAGGAAGGCACATGATCTTAAATTAGAAATAAAACGTGCAAATGTGCTGATGGCAGGGAAATTGTGACCAGTTAGGTGTACGTGAAAAGAAGTGCATTATTAAAATATAAGACGGTTATAGTGCTAAGCTGATAGTGTAGGGTGTAAGTTGAAAAGTGTATACCTATATTTATGGCCTTAAAACTGAATAAAACAGGCAATAGTACCGGAGGTATGACAGACAAAATATGAAAGCTTCGGAAATATATAAAATTAAAAAAATTTCAATCGAACTGAAATATAAATCGTATGTATTTGATTCAAACGAAAAATAAAGTAAACAAGTTTAGAAAATAATTTTTTGGTGGAAATACAAAAGTTAATTTTCAGCAAATTAATCGGGCTAAGCAAACAACATACTAATCACTAATAACGATTCTGGGTTTACCCCCTCTTTTGAAAATTTACTTGGGGCAGGGCAGGTTGGCAGAAATGAGTGGTTTACTGCAGATAGTCCCAGTATACTGCGTTGAAACACGATTTTAGAGTCGTCCTGCATTTTTTCTACAGGTATAAGCTGGTTCAAATAGCAGGTCGGACCCCGGACAGCAGGGGAGGAGGGGGCCTGAGCCAAAACCTCCGAGGGCGGGGGTGTCCCCAGATTTAAACACATCACCGCAGGCGCATCGGCACACCAATTTGCAACAAATTCCGAGTAAATTTCGGCTGATGACAATAATGGGTGACGGATTCCTTGCATATTCACCTCATTCGTAGAAAATAACAAATCCCAGTGAAAACTTTTCATGAAATCAGTGCCTATAAGCATCTCACGAGAAAAGTCAGGAGCCATATGAAAAGACCACCCATATTCTTTATGCCCCACCGTGAAATTGACGAAAACTTTAGCAGAAATTTTTAAAGGTGCGTTGTTAGATGTCACTGCTGTGATAGGATCCGGTTTATAAAATTGAACATTGGCGCCCCCCTTCAATATCCTCTTAACTGTCCGGGGACTGATAATGGATATGCATGCCCCAGAGTCGATAATAGCCAAAATTTTGGTCCCCCCGGAGGTGGCGAGTATGGCTGGCATATTGTCTGCTGCCGCCAGTACTTGGTCGGATTCGCTTCCGGTGGACCCTCCCGGAGTTACTGCATCTGATGTTGGACCTCCCATTTGGGGTTTTTCTGGCTCCTGTAGTGCCGTTGGACTGACAGGTTCTTCAGTTTCTGTCCCTACTGAAATAGTTTTGGGCCGGTAGCAGCAAGGGGCAGTCGCACCCCCGAGTATGGGAGAAAACTCCGCGGTCCATGAGGGAGGAGGCTGTCTTTTGTCAAGCATGACTGAGTCGAATTCCGACTGATTTGGACATAAATGCAATAAAGACGCCATTTCTTGCATTTGGTTTGACAGGGCCTGATAATATTCTTGCATAAAATTAAAAGTATCTCTGTGAATAGCCCGCAAGCTAGTAAAGTTTTGAACCATTTTTGAAAAAACATTCGACAGCTGGAACTCCGTAAAAGTATAATCAAAATCTGGAATATTTGATGAGTCGACTGAATCAGGCGGGTAGTCGACAGGCTCAGAGGGGCCCACCCCCCCCCCCCTGGAGAAGCTTCGCTACCATGCGCATGAGAAACCATACCAATTTGAAACTGGTTCAAAATTTGATTAGCCTGCTCAGCAGTAACCCCGTGTGAAGCCGGAGGCGCCCTCCCAGTAGAAGGAGATGCAGCCGGAGCTGAAACCCCCGAATCCGAGGATCGTACAAAGTTTTGAGAAAGTTCCGGAACACCTGCATTTTGCATTGTACGTTGGCATAGGGCCGGAGCTGAAATTGCCGTTGGCTGAGAATTTTGCGCGCCAACATATCCACTCGGATTTCCCAAGTTTGATGGGGGTGGGAGGGCCGGGGCAGGAGCAGAAAATTGAACTGGGGGCGAGTTGGCAGGTGGGAGTCCGTGCTGTGACGAGAAAGGAGCCGGGGCATAATTTATGGGGTGAAATCGTTGCTGGTAGGGAGAAGGTCCTGCATACTGAGCAGGGTACGTATTTGACATGTAAGTTACGTGATCAACTCTTTCCGGGGAAGGACGGTTTTTATAGCCCGGAGGAGCCTTGGACGGATAACGGTCCCAACATTTTTCCGGTGGGTGACCGCGTCTTTTACAGTATTTGCACGGGGCAGAAAACTTTTTCTTTTTTTCTTGGTCCCACTTACTCAAGGCTTCTTGGATATGCAGTTCACACCAGTGTTTCATTTCCCGGAACCCAAAACGAGAAGCTCCGACTTCCAAGTTTGACTGTGATGGAATGTCGGAATTTTTTGAGGTTGCGGTTTTTTAGCGGTGTCCCCCTCCTCAACATAATAAATTGGCAAGACATAGGAGAGAGTGTCTCCCTCCGGGGGGCGTGCCTCCCGTGACTCCAAACGGTCTATGACCCGGCGAACATCTTGCATAGTGGGCTGTTCATCAACAAAAAGAGAAGCCAAAGCGGAAGCAAATTTGTCTTGGACCCCTGCAAAGAGCTGCTGAACACATTCTTGTTCCCGCTCCTCCTGCGTATCCCAAAGGTCGAGGGCCATTGCCTGCAATTCGGAAATATAATGACGTACTGATTCGTTGGGGAGCTGCTTCCGGTGTGCAAATGCCGAAAGCCGCTCCCGGAACGAACGCTGTGGTTTTGGAAACTGTAATTTTAATAGTTCCAAAAAGTCTTCGTAAGACTCGACGACCTTTGGTCCGCATTTGGAAGCAAAAATTTGGGCTTTTCCGGACAATTTATTCCATAACAGGCGCCCCCACTGGTTCTCCGGAATAGAGTGAACGACTACAGCGGACTTAAACTGGGGTAGCCAATCTTCGAAATATACGTATTTTGGGTCATAACGGGGCACATCCCTCAAAACTTCTAGATAATAGCGAAATAAACCCATGTCAAATTTTAAAACAGAAATATCTGTGTTTTGCATAGAGTCCGGAGTAGAGTGACGCGCAACTTTGGGCATTCTGGGTATTTTCGCGAAATTGTCAATCGAATACGGTAGGGACATCTGAAGTGGGGGAGGGGAGGGTATGGGTTCCGGAGACGATCGCGGAAGCGTAGTTTGTTGAATATACGTATGTTCCGGTTGTACGTAAAAACCCGATGGAGAGCCCGCAGCTAAACTTTGTTGTACCGGAGGCAGGCCTCCCTGGGGTCCACCTTTGCCGGCAGGGGGCAACACCACGCCCTTGACCTCCCAGAGGCAGGGCACAGGCGGGTGGTTTCCCCCTGGCTGCGAATCCTCAGGATTTGCTAGGCGATTCGGAGCCACAAAATCATTGTGCAAATCCGAGGCAGCAATTTGAGCTCCCCCGAACAAGTTTTGGGCGGATGAATTTTTGGCTGATTGAACAGGGACTAGGAGGTATTGCCCCCCACCAATTTTCTGCTCCATATAGGGTACGGGGATATTTTTTGGATTCGAAACTTCTCCGTCAACCAAAATAGCCGAATTTTGACTATGGGCTGAATTATATACAGACCCATTTTCTGAACTTATAACATTTTCCCCAAACTTTTGTTGAGAATTTGAGCCTATGGGAGGGGGAGGGGTTCCGTTTCTGACCTGCCGGGAGAGTGTCCCGACAACGCCAGGCGGAACTGCAGCATTTTGTTCAAAATTTTGTTGAAAATTTGAACCCATCGGAGGGAGAGGGGTTCCGTTTCCGACCTGCCGGGAGAGTGTCCCGACAACGCCGGGACAGGAATAATTTAGAAGTTGTTGGGAAAGGGGGGTCTCTCTCCAGCTTGCCCGGACAACGGCCCAGACACACTGTTAGAGGCAGCCCCATTTCCCAAAATATTTGGGGGTGGACCTAAATTTTGAAGTTGTTGGGAAAGGAGGGGTCTCTCTCCAGCTTGCCCGGACAACGGCCCAGACACACTGTTAGAGGCACCCCCATTCCCCAAGATAGATGAAACAACTGGTTGGACCCCCCGAATTGTATCATAAGGGAGACATATAAATTTATCACAAACTTCGCTTGAATTTTCTGGATTTAAAGCACCCAAATTTGGGGGAAATGCAACACCGGGCTGGGGTTGGGATGGGAACCCAATTTTGGGGGGAGTGGTGATCCCAAGTTTTGGGGGAGGGGTGGTCCCAAATTTTGGGGGAGGGGTGGTCCCGAATTATTTTGGGAGAGGGGAGGTCCCGAATTATTTTGGGGGGAATAATTCCCCCCGATCTCCGACCCCCCGGTAAAAAATGTTTCCAATTTCGGTTCAAAAAATTATCAAAAAGGTCTGGTGCCTGATTTTGAGACAATTCTGAAAATAAAAGAACAGTTTTATTTTTAAAACGTTTTAAAGTCCGGGTAAACGGACGAGAAAAGTCGGACATAATACTCACCTGTGAAAACGGTCGCCAGTTGTAAAGATATGACTGAGTTATCTCGAATTAAATTAAAGATTGCAGATGTTGAGTGTGTGTATGTCCAACTCGACTAATCCGATTACCTAACTTACTGAGAAAAGAAAACGGGCGGAAACTACGCAGGATTTTATTCAAAGTATACAACATTCAAAAAAGTCTGACAGTAAACAACTTTTGATCAGGCACCACAAAATTTCACAAAAGACAAAAAGAAAATTTCATCACAAACAATAAAAAGCACAGCGAACAAACCTTGCTACAAGTCCTGAGGAGTCCCCCAACCAGACTCCGAGGATAACGGAGAGTATAAGAAGTAATAAGAAGTAATGAAGGAAAAAGGGGCCCGCCAAAACCAACCACTCCCGCACAATTCTCAACAACAACTGAACCTCAGAATTTAGTGTAAGCGCCTTTTATAGTGCGCAATTAGCTACTAAGCCAGCGACTTTACACAAAAGCTGGCATTTACCGGTTGCATAGAATTTCTCTAATTTGAATAGAAATTGGCTGAAACAGTCGAAATATCTTCACACAGTGACGAGAAAATCAAAAACAAAGAATTCGCAACTTTTCATTGTTTGCTGTGGTTTTGGGAATTTACAATGCTTTCAAGCAGCTGCAAAGTGTTTTCTGTTAAATGATGCACATAAGTAACACAACGACAACCGTTAAAATCCAATAGATTGAATTTTAGGATGAATTGTTCTTACTTTACATGGAGTGCGCAAACGGTCAACGTAATTCAGCTATATCAGCTATATATCAGCTGTTCAGCTTCAACCGCTTGTAACTTTTGATAGAAAGAACGTACTGAAGAGATGTGCACATCATTTTAAAGCGCTTTTTGCGCTCTTTCACGTAGTTCAGTAAAATTTAATATACGAAGCTTAAATAAAATTTTGACTGTTTGCGCATGCGCAAAGCCACGATGGTAGCTAGCCAATTATGCACTCTCTGACACAAAGATTTTGCGCAAAGATAGTTTGCCAACCAGTTTTGCTTTACCCAATGTTTTGTCAAGATTGCTTCATCCATGGAAAAATTACGTAGAAAATCCCGGTACTGGTACTACCACCTTAAGCTCACCAGATCTCAAAATGACAATTATCTTCACCGTTCACTCTGTACTCAAGTTAAGAGAGAAATTCGTTCGTTTAAAATTGGATATCAAAAATCGTTAGTAACAACTACATGTGTTCAAAAATTTTACTCTTGTGCAAAACTAAAATAGGGCATAGTGGTCACAATATATGCAGTTTATTGAATAATGATAACAATGTGGTTACTGAAACACTAGAGAAATGTAATTTATTGAACAAAACTTTTCCATCTGTATTTGTGTAGGTTAATAACAATTTACCAAATTTTGAGGATAGATTGCCCCAAAATCATCTAGGTATTTGTGAATATGTTTTTGATGAGTTTGCAGTGTATCATGCGCATGCACTGAAAATTTACCAGCTAAATCCTTTGGCGGACCAGATGGTTTCTCAAGCCTTGGAGTTAGCATATCCTTTGAAAGTTATCTACAATACATCTATGCAATCGGGTTATGTTCCTATTGAATGGCGCTGTGCGGATGTTGTGCCCATCTTTAAAAAGGGAGATAAGAAAAGTCCATTAAATTACAGACCTGTTAGTTTAACTGTCGTTCCATGTAAAAATATGGAGGCAATCTTGATTCATTTATCCACTAGTTATTAATTTATCATCATATTGAGTCTTCGAATTTAATATCTAATTTTCAGCATGGTTTTATTTCTAGAAAATCGTGTGTTACACAATTATTAGAATGTATAAGCCAGTGGATTGATGACATGCGTAGGATAACGTGGGGGGAGAATGGGGGGTTCAGACCCCCCCAGACCGACAAAAAACGGGTAGACCTCCTCAGCGAGAAGGAAAAAAGGGCAGACCCTCTCATCCAGAAAAGAAAAAAGGTTAGACCCCTTATCGATTTTTACCAAAAATAGGTAATTTTTTAGTAAATTTTAGCGATTTTTTAAAAAATTTCTTAAAAATCGCTAAAAATTGTAAGTTTTTACTAATTTTTGGTCAAAAAACGTTAAAAATTCGCAATTTTTGGTAATTTTGGGGCAGACCCTCTTAAACTTTTGGAATGTTTCAGGGGTAGACCCCTCGCTGAGGTTGGGGTAGACCCCCCCAGAATCGGACCCCGTGTTAATGTATGATGACATGGATTGTGGAAAAGCTGTTGATGTAATTTATTTGGACTTCAAACGGGGTTTGTTGGATTCTGTATCGCATACGAAAGTAATTCATAAACTATATGCCTATGGAATTCGGGGTAAAATTTTAGTTTGGATTAAGTCATTCATTTCGAGCCGTTTTCAACGTGTTAAGATTAATAACAATTATTCCGAATGGATGCCAGTTGTTAGTGGAGTACCCCAAGGCTCAGCACTTGGTCCGCTTCTGTTTCTTGTGTATGTTAATAACTTGCCTGATGTTGTTAATCTCATGAAAGTAAGAATGTTTGCTGACTATGTAAAGTTGTTTGGATCTGAGGAACACTGTTTACCCCCGCAAGAATATCAGTTTGACCTTGATAGAGTTTTGAATGGAGGTTTGATTGGCAAATGCTGCTGAATACTTCTAAATGTGATTACTGTGCACTTTGGTAGAAATAATCCGGAATTTATGTACCAGATTTATGGGGAAAATGGTACCGTTATAACTTCATTATTTATGGTACCGTTATATGGTACCGTTATAACTTCATTCCCGCGCTGGCGCTACGGTATATAAATGTGATGATGGTGAAAGGAATCAATTGAAGTCAAAAATATTAATAGTCCTCTCACATATGAAAAGTTAGTTTGTATTGATATTTGAAGGTCAATAGTTCATAATATCGGTTAGCTATTGGATTTTTACTTAAGTGATAAAACTAGAGGATATCTTTTCCTATTTGGATACTGACGTAATTGCTGGCTTAGTTAACTGGTCCATAGGCAGAGACGTCTCCTTTTCTTCTATAAACTTCCAGCAAATTAGCATCGTTTGTATGTCAATGGCACCCTGGAGCTAAAGAAAGAAATAACAGTTATCCACCTAGCAGCCTGTTTGAACAACACCCACGGTGACGCAGAAAGCTAAAGCTTGTGTCATCCAACTGTGTCATAAATATTAATTTACACGGGTTTTAATTTACACGACAGACTTGAAATGAAGTTCACAAAAGTCATGCTACCTTAGACTCTAATGTTTAGTGATAATTTTTATTGTCGTATTTTACTGGTCAGTCAAATAAGAATGAAATCAAATAACAACAAACTGAGGAGCAGTGTGCAGTTAAACAAACAGTTGCAGATTTAAAAAATAAAAATTTAAGATCAGGTTCGTAAACATTTAATAATTTTAAATTTTAATCTGAACGGGCAGAATACTGTCATTTTGATAAAGACTTCATCTCGGCCAAGTAGCATGCCGGCTGTTGGTCGGGCAGTTTATTTAAAAACTACGTCTATCTGATTTAATAAACTGGGCTTTCAACATTTTTCAGCCAGTTTATCAACCCAACTTTTTTGCTAAAGTACAAGGAGCTGTAGCACAATAATTGACCCAATGCTTTGAAAGGAAAACATGCGGTTCCTCTACCCTCCCCACGATTGAGTAGAACATCAATCCAGAAGGCTAGACGGAAAGTAGTGGTTAACCATATCCTTTTCTCAGATTATTAGCTGTTTGTTGCACTGATAGAAATTTTCTTTCCATAATAAGTAGTCTACTTTTAGCAAGACCTTGATTATCAATTCAATAGCAACATATAAATAAATAGTTATATCTTGTCCATACTACTAACGAAGTATATGGAAGTAGTAAAAAAATTATCACATGTCAGCATTATGAAAACTAACTTTGTTGATTATTCATCAATTATTGTGAGTATATATATATATATATATACCTATGTCTGATCTACGCTCCCATAAAGCTATTTTCTTTGCTGTGTTCTTATAAGTGTCTGCTACGATAGTCTTAATCGTAGTCTCTAAACAAGCAATATTTTGTGCAAAAGGTGTGTTTCTGGGGCGAACATTTTAGTAAATTGTAAGCCTGCTGCGCATCCAATAATTGTTCATAACTGCCTTTCCTGCTTATTAACAGAAACTACAACGTGTAAAACATTGTGTGATTTTTATAAGATGTTTGAAGGCTGTTCCGATACATCGATAAATAATGGAAAATGTGTAACTTGGCTAGCTCTTTCTTCATCAGTTTTATGCGTTGAAGAATGTTGGCTGAGCAGTTAATGAAAAGGTTGATGAGTCATTAGAATACATAATTTGGAGCTGTCAGGTTACAGAAGGAATTTATTTTCACATATGCGTAATTACACTGATTAGAAAGTAGAAACTTTGGAAATTAGATATTCACTCGCAAAAGATGCCGGCCCTATCTTATACCACTGCACACACGCTTTTATGATGAAACCTATCTTTTTCAATCAAAATGCATGTGAGGGGCACGGACCGAGCAAACATAAGAGACCTGCTGCGCTGAGGCGCAGCAGGAAAAACTAAATACTCTTGAAAGCTGAATAACTTATTGAAGTCCTACGGATAAATGATAAATTTAATTTTGTTTAGATTTTAGTGTGCAACTACTGTCTGTATAGTAGCAAAATCATCATCGTCCCCACTGTTATCAGCTAATTGACGTTATGCGCTGTGCCTTGTTCAGCAATGTAACACCAAACATTTCGGCCGTCATGAAGCTAGACAGAGATGAACTGCAAGCCTTGGTAGATCTTGTAGTGAAACCGTTGCGTGATGATATGGCTTATTATGACCCAACTGATACATCTGCCTACTCTTCTGCCAGCTTTTGCATCAAAGCTCACTTCAGGGATGTGTGGCCTGTAGTTGTGGCCGCTTTTGGTTTGCTAGCTGTTGCTGGTAAGTTTTATTTTTAAAATATTGTTTTTAAATTTCCTTAATAAGGATTAAGGATGCATTATAGCGGGCAATTTTAAAAGATATCCCGGTCCATTGTCAATGTACAATGCACTTGTGCGTTTATCGCCACCTCTGTTTGGATGCGAACGAACTATATTTCAAGCTTGATGCACTGTGGTCTTAATAGCCCAGTTAGTAAAATCGGAGCGTCAACTCGGCAGTTGTGAGTTTGAATCCGACAAAAGACCTGAATTGTTCCGGGTGCTGGAGTGACAATTGCCCAAATTTTCTCATTGTAGAAATAAGCTCAAGTAGTGTCGGTGGTTCGTTTTAGGATTTAGTGGTAATCTCTACATGATGGTTGTTATGGCGACTGAGATGTCTTTTCAACGATTTATCAGTTTCTTACTTCTCAATGCGTGTCTTTGTGATATTATAAAATGTGTTGCGGTTCTTCCACTTTCTCTTATGCTATTAATAGTTCGACACTGGCTATTAGGTAAGTAAAATACTTTGAAGATTCGTGAACAATGGATACATGGAACTATTTTTGTAATTTTTGGTTTGACAATTTATCACAAAAAGAACCGTTGCAACTGAAACGAAAACGTGACATTGACTAATACAGTAATTGAAATACCGAAATTTCCGTTGGTAGAGTATGATGTTCTAACTGATTTCGGCCAACACTGGTTTGCACCAAATGTGATTAGCAAATGAATTGCGAATTTTGTGCTAAGCAATTGCTAATCAAGTGCTCAAGAAGTAAATATTTAATCATATTCTGGAGGAGGATTAACAGCGAAATTCCTGCTAATTTTTCGAGTTTTGCTAATCTCCAGTCAAACCTAATGGCAAAAATGTTTGCTAGATACATACCTAGAAATTTGCCATGTTTCTGCTAATAGCAAGAAACCAAATTAAAAGCTCGCTAAACAATTTTCAAAGTTTTACGAGATGAAAGCATTTTAATATTCTTAAATATTTGGAAATATCCGACACTTTTAGTTTCATATACTACAGCTAACACAACAACAGCACTCATCCCAGATAGAGGCATGTATAATTCAAACGATTTAATTCATAAATTGTTTTCTTGAAGCAAATTTAAAGACTGCTGATGTATTGTCTGAGATGTATTAGCAGATGTAACAGTTGTTGCAATTACATGATAATGGCATAAAATTCCAGTAGCTGATTGGTTCAAATTCAAAAATCCAGCATTTTGATTGGCCATTTTTTGGCAATGTTAACCATTTGCTAAGCAACTGCTAAACTGGAACCTCCTGTAGCGCAGTGGTTTCTTACTGCGCTACAAGTGGAGGATCATGTCAAGGGGCAATGTCAAGTCTAGAGCTTGAACAAACAATAAGCTCTAGCACCCATTTCAATCCCCTCCTGGGCAATTTACCGAGATTGTCAAGGGGTGGCCGCCTGTCTGGTGGAGCTACCACCGCTCACCTCCATTACGATGGACGTAATGGACGTACTGATGGCCTTGTAGAACACCCCGGGTAATTGCTGTGGCAATTATTCAGTGTCAGCATCCCCTTCCCTCAAAAAATGCATACGTTCTAAGCTGGCACTACCCCTAACCGGAGCACCGACTGGGGTGAGGTGGCTGTAAAAAAACTGCTAAACTTATGATCTCTTATTGCTAATCAGATGTAGTGCAAAGGAGTTGATGCTAAGCAAATGCTCAAGATTAGCACTTGTTTAGCTGATCATTTGGTCTTTGGATTAGCAAATGTTTAGCAAATAGTTAATCACATTTGGTGCAAACGGCCGTAACACAAAATTGAACGGTATGCTGAGTAGCTCTTCTCGCCATAAAATCTCGACGCAGCAAACAAACATGTTTACCCGGTATCTATTAGAACATCATAGGCCTATTCTACCAACGGTGACTTCGCTATTTATTTATTATTTATTATTAAATCCACTTCGCTGACAGCAGTCCGATACTAGTGTACTCAAGAATCGAATTTTTCCTTGCTTACTGCTGTTTTACACTGATTTTTTACAGGTTCATTGATGTGTTATTTGCTTCCAATGCTGCAGACCTTTTCACTTATTTTGAGTGCTTTGACATATCTCATGATTGGAGTTGATCGATACATGCTAGTATTCCATCCCTCGAGTGCTGAAAAGAACTACTGTTTCTTTATCAGTGTGGTGGCTGGAATATGGCTGTTCTGTGGATGCCTAGTTTTACCTTTTCGTAGTTACGTAGACTATCTTGACTTAAAGGTATATGCATTGTGAAACTTAAAAAATAGTGGAAGAATAATAGCAGGGCAGTAATACTTGATATTTAACAATTAAATATTGAAGCGAACACACATGCTGTTCAGAACGCTTTAGCCGTTACCACATCATTGAACAATCAAGCATTTTTATAGTATTTCCTAAATGTTTGAAAACTGCACGAGCTTATTGCTTGTGCTTAGATAGATCATTAATGTATAATAACTATAATAGTACTTATTCAAAATCTTTTAGGAAGGTGGTATTGCGTTGGTAGATCTTATAGAAAAGAAAGAAACGGGTTTAAACTAAAAATCGCCGCTTTTATAGTTTTCGGCAAAAATTTGCAAATATTGACGGGTTTGCTCATTCTGTGACTCCCCGTTGCAAAGGGTATTGGTACGCTCTTCAAAGCAGGAAACAGACCTTCAGAGTACCTTGCATTTATGTAAAGTGCACTATTTATAACTTAGAAAGAAGATGGATGGCTGCATTGAACGTAAAAGAGTTTTTTCTACGTCTGTGCACTGTTTTTAGGTATTCATTGATCCAAAGTTAAGTGGCCAAGGTCTGTGCGTGGTCGGCTTTGGGGCTCATATTCGTGAATACAATAGCACTTCCTTTATTGCTCTGTTTGCCCTGCCAATGGTTGTTGTTGCTTATCTATTTGCCAAAGTTTCAAAAGAGCTATCTGTCAGAGATTCACGAAATCAGCTGGAAGCTGAAGATGAAGCCAATGCGGTAGCCTCAACAAGTCAGCAGGCGATAAATCGAATTCATGCTCAGCCAAGAGTACGCGCAAGGTTTTAATTTAAAGCACAAACAGAATAAATAAAAAGCAAAAACCGGATAATATTTCAAAGCTTTAAGTTCATTACGTATATTTATGACACTTTTCACAGTTTCCGGTTAAAATTTGCAACCGGGAACTGATTTTTGTCTTAAAGCTTGTTATTTTTTGGAATCTGAAGAATCTTAAACCAAGATTGTATAATAGATAAGAGTATGACACTCTTAAGCTATCATGTTGAAATCATGTAAGGTATGCTCGTGGTGTTAACTCGGGACCCTATCCCAGAACTTCCGGGGGGCCACTTAGCACTACTTACACGCTTTTATATTAGCGTGTGTCTGCTCGCTGATTGGCCCATTAGCCTAAGGCTTACTGTAGGTAATTTATTAGTTATTTTGGTCAATTAATTGTAACTTTAATTAGCTTAGGCCTAATGCAATTAAAAACTAATTCGACAACTTTGTAGCATTTTTCTGCTCTTTCTAATGGTATTAAAATTGTTTCATAATGCAAAGTTTGAAGGAATGCAGTGTGCAACAATATTTATATCATGAGAAGGAGCAGAAAAAATGCTACAAGGTTGTCGAATTAGTTTTTATTCCGCCGGAGGCGGAATCTTTGTAATGGGTTGACCCAAAATTAGTGTTTAATTTTTGGTGTGGCCCGATGTATCTCTATGTTTAGCACGTAATCCTAGCTGTGAAAGTTTTTTTTGATGGGGGTGCGATGATCAAAGAGTGTTATCAAACAAGTCAGTCTGCTGTGGTTTAATTTTTATATAGATTGCTGGTGCCTTCTGACCAAGTTGGCGTCATTCAATTTTAAACAATTAGAAATGTATTTACGTAAGAAAGTAAATTTAAAATTGCGAAAACATTTTACCCGAGCCCCCCCCCTTGGCAGATGAGGATTTTCGTTCGCACTTAAGCGCATATTTGATTATGCAAATTAGCTGGCATTACTAAATTTCATTTGGAACTAAACAGCGGGGAGAACAGTTGTGAAATTTGCGAAGCAATGAATCGTGCGCATTTGTTCTCCATTTCTTATGCTAAGCAGGATCCTGGTGAATTCGTTTTTGACCTGTTAAATGCATCTGACATTTGAGCCAATTCCGATGATCTTTCGACGAAGCACCTGCATTTGCATGATACAGGTTTAGATTGCGCAGAGTAAAGGAAGAAGGAGCAAAGAAGCTATAAATCTTATAATTTATGCAGCGCTGAACCGCTCTTTTCCAGTAGCTAAAAAGATACATCGCAGTGCTCAGATCTTTTCCGGCAGAAGATGGTTTCAGCACAAATAAAACTACCAGAGGCCTTCGCAGTAGTACGAAGTTTATTCCAGCAAGCAAAACTCATGGAAACTCGTTATGTAGTTTTGGAGAAATCGATGTTCAAACATTAATGATAGCAGGTTTTGCTATTATGACTTTTCGACAAAACCTTTAGCACAAAAATAATCTTGAACTCCAACTGATTGGCTGGCATGAGTAAAATGTGCAATGGGACGGCGTGTTTGTAGCATACAAACATGTGGCGCTAAAACACCCAATCCTGTATATATACCAAGTGTCCGCTACAGGTAAGCCACAAACAGTTTCTTATCTTTTGACTTATTAAAATTCCACGAACGAGCACCAAAATAAGGAGCTCGCAAAGTTTCATTCATTTTTTATAAAACTGAAGACCGTAATGCCACATTTACACAACTTGGCTGCACCACCTCACCTTGTTGAATGGTAAGCAAATTTTATAAAAAATTGTTTGAGCAGTACAGAAAAAAAGCAATTAAGCTTTGCATCTTAACTCAAACTGCAGATTCCTAAGTACCAGCGCTATGGGCCAGCTGACATTAGCAACATGTTCAGCAAATGTGCTTTGCACACAACGGCGGAATTATTCCCCTTTTAGGGGATACTTGTTTAATTGCATTCACCTAATTAAAGTTATCATTAATTAATTAAAATAAGTAATAAATTACCTACAGTAGGCTAATTGGCCAATCAGCAATCCCACACATGCTTATATGAAAGCGAGTAGATAGTGCATAGTGGGACCCACCCGGAAGTTGGCACCGAGCATACCTTACATGATTTCAACATGATAGCTTAAAGAGTGTCATACTCTTATCTATTATACGCTCTTGCGGTGGTTGTGATTCCTTTTGGAGACATCAACCTTAAACCCTTAGTACTCATCCATTCCGTGGAGTTAAGAAGCCATTTTTATATCGAAATAGAGCTTAACATTTTCTCTTTCTAATAAATACAGTGAAACTAACTTTAGTTCTCGGAAATTATTTTACTGCATTTTCGAAGTAATTTAATTTTGCAGATTTTTTGCAGGCTAAAATAAATTTTTTCGTGAGGCGTCGACCACATCATTCGATTCCACTATCAAATAGCTGGGGACCCTTTTTAAATTATTATGAAACCGCTCTTCGTTATAAAGAAATAACTAAAATGTATGCGCAACCTGCATTTTACCTATTTTTCCCAACTTTGGCAAGCGACAACTTTAGCTCGAAAGCAGCGATCGGGGCAACTAAAAAGGGGTCCTTGGGTATTTTTGTGTAAAACACGTCTAGTAAGTGGCAACCCTCTATCTCGCATAGTAGATGCTCCACAATAGCTGGAAAAAAATTGGTCATGTTTTTGCAAAAAACAACCTTTTTAATGATACCAGCGAACTGGATAGAATTTAGAAGATCACAATGCCACCAATAATAGGGCCCGACGAGACCTTCAAATTTACACCCATGGCTAATTGTCAAAAATCGGCAAAAATGGCCCAGAACGCAGACGTCAAAGTTTTGAAGCGGGATTGCGCGGAGGGTGTTAGAATGCTAAAAGAACTTATTTTGGAAAGTTTCATCAAATTTCATCTTGATTTCAACCGTTAACCAATAATATGTGCCCAAACGGAATCCCATCACCACCTTAAACGTATGCCCGGAGATTCAAACACCGTATTCTGAACTGAACTATTGTATTGTATGAGTCAACTTTTGTCATTTTCAGACATCCACTCAAACAACTTCTGAACGGGAGATGAGCATCATCAGCACGAGTCAGCACCGCCAGCTAGACCAGCAAAGAGCCAGAGAATCCAGAACCGTCTCCTTTTTGAATTATTTCGATCGAGAACGAGCTCAGATCCAGCTCATTTCAAAAGTGAACAAAAGTTTGGCTGCCATGATCGTTATGTTTGTCCTTTGCTGGACTCCATTACAAACACTCATGTTAGTTTGGTAGGTTATAGGTTTCAATATGCTCGTCGGCAGCTTAGTAAAATTGAGTAATTTGACAAACCTGAAAGCTGCTGCTGTTGTGACAGCTTCTAATGACAAAATATGTAAACGAAAATTTATTTCAAACCACGTCTGACTTGTCAGAATAAACAGTAATATGTGATTATTATTTTGTAGCTAATTAACATGATTCTTAAACTGCCCCAGCCGGATTCTTTCTCAAATAGCATTCCTATGTTTGCGCGAATGGCTTAGGAGGGTTTCAATACCCAATACCCAATACCCGGACTCAGTCCATCCTGAAGCCTCAATCTGTCAAGCTTCGTGTGCAATGTAGAATGCACTTGTGTCTTGAAAGTTGTACACAATGGATTAGAATTCCGTTTGAAAACTCCACTGAAGCACCTGTGGCTCAGTTGGTTAGAGCATCTGAGCATTAAGCAGGTTCGACCGTCAGGTGTCCGACTGTATTGGATTCTTGGTGGTGTGCAACTTTCTTTAATTCATTAGTTGGGTGATGTGGTTGATCGTGAGTATGTGTGAAGTTTAGCGAGTTTTAGCAGCTGAATCTTGTTTAGCTTTCAAAGAGTAGGTATTTATGTTTCAGGTATGTTGTTCCAGAACGACCTGGCATGGTAGTATTAGCAGACAGCTGTTTTTTGATCTTTTCATTTCTGGGATTTTCAAGCACTACCATCAATCCGGTAATCCTAGCTTACCAGCGCCAGGCATTGAGAGAAACCGCCGAAGCTGGGAGAAGGATTTTCCGTCGACTGTCAACAGTACGCGTTGAACTACAAAAACTGCAACGCCGACGAAGCAGCGATCAACCCAGCCAAGCGGAAAGTTGTGACTACTTTGACTATATGCCAGGCCCACCAGGATCAAAGAACCAGATCAACAAAAACATTTAACGTTTTCATTTTAATAAGCTTAAAGTTCCAACCAGTAGTCAATGGAAGATACGCTTATAGATATTTCAGGTTAACGCAAAATCGGCAATATTGGGTTGACGCTCTTTTATAAAAAATAACACTGTCGTTTGGGCACCTCCCTTTGATTATTATTGTTTGATTTATTATTCATACATTATAATCCTTTTGAATCTGTGCATACGGGTGGGATGGAGGACTTGCAGATGCTTGGAAAGCCATATTGTAAGTATACTATTGCTCGAGACCAAAATGCCAAGAACCGTCAATACCCAAAGCCAGTGATTTCAAAACAAAAATTGAGGGTCGTTCAAATTAGTTGCTGCGATTCGCGAACCGTTTGAAAGCTCTCAAGTTTTGAGCAAATGTTATAATACGGGAGCAGTATATAGCGGTATATAGTATACGCTATATACTACCAAGGGTACATAATATAAGAGTGTGACAGCTGGCCAGCTCTCTGTTATTAGAGCCAAAACTATGCTATGTTCGCTATCGGCTTACCCCCTCCCCAAATTGACCCCCTCTCACTCCGCCCCTATATGGGTACGGGGTCCAAACGGGGGTACGCTCACTCGCTCTATGTCTATGTGCTTAAGCTCGAAAACACAAGCAGTACGTAAGTGTAGTTTGTGTCGGTTTCGAACTTTAGAGCACAAACATAGCGGGCGAATTCGCTTTGTTGACTGGGGTCCAATTTGGGGAGGGGGTAGGCCGTTAGCGAACAGAGCATAGTTTTTGCTCTGATAACAGAGAGCTGGCCAGCTGTCACACTCTTATATTATGTACTCTTGATACTTATGGGCAAATCTTGAGGATGCAACCATTTTATATATAATTATATAAAATTAATAGCCGTTTATATATAATTAATTAGTCACTTAGCCAACCCCAACTCAAAGCCTTACAAATTGTCACATGTGCAATAAAAAATAACGACTGCTTGTTTCTGACATTTTTGAATAAGTTTGGCGGAATAATTTTACGGCATACCGAAATTGCCAAGTCGCATTGTTGGGCCTGTTTGAGTGAGCCAAAAGTGTCGCTGTTGCCAGTGTAGTGTAAGCACCTCCACCAATATTTACGCACTGCTGATAGTGGTAAACAAACTGGAATAAGGGTGTTAATAATAAATATGATGAAAACTGGCGATAAATGAAAGCCAGGTTTCACGTTTGTATGTAGTTGAGAAATCCGAAAACCAACATTTATCAGCGAAATTGTAGATAAAATGTTTCAGTCTCCCTTCGAAACGTAAAAATTCTGCCTGAAAATTATTTAATGATTCAGGATGAGGCATGGGGTGCAAACCATTACCAATTTAGTTTGTTAATTAATAATTGTGTGATGTTTACCTATGTAAACTACATATATAGCTCTGACTTCCTTGAACATCGGTCAATAGATAAGTCTTCCATGAAAGTAATTGTTGTTTGTAATTTCGTATGTAATTAAAACATGGCGTTTGCGTTTAATAAAGTGGAAATTATGAAATCAACCAATGGCCTTTTCAAGAAAGGGTAGAGTAGAGTTAAAATTAACTCGATCCTTTTCAAGAAAGAGTTAAAAGTTAATTTTAACCCTGCGAGTTACAGAGTTAAAAATTCAGCTCCGCGTGGATTCATGAAAAGAGTTAAAATTAACTAGCTTTAACTCCACCCTTTTCAAGAATCGCGTACAGAGTTAAAAACCTGGGGATATAAATTAAACTACTCTTTTCACGAAAGGGTTAAATTTAACTCTGCTTAACTCCTTCTGACATTTTCTATTGAAATTTAACCCCTGGCAAAATACGCAGGTTAAATAGAGGTAAAATTAACTCTATTCATGAAACCATGGGGTTAATTTTAACTCCGTCATTTTTAACTCCTTTTAACTCTACAGCTTATAACCCTGCAGGGTTAAAGAGAGTTAAAACACGCAGAGTTAATATTAACTCTGTGCTTTCATGAAAAGGGTTAATTTTAGCTCTACTCTACTCCACTCTACTCTACTCTACTCTACCCTACCCTTTCTTGAAAAGGCCCCAAGAGTGATCAACTTGTGAATGTTTCTTGCTTTAAATGTTTTCCAAAATTTTGGTTTTTCTTAAAAGGCAAAATTTTCAAAAACCTGTGGCAAAATAGGATAACTATTTAGTTCAGGATTAGGTCCAAGTGACAGCTTTTGATCAGGTGTCCGCCCTGTTCAGTTATTCACTGGTGATATCAAGAGTACATAATAACTAAGAGTGTGACAAGCGTCACACTCTTAGTTATCAAGCAGAAAACATCATCTGCACAATAACGGCCTACCCCCCACAACTGAGTACCTGGTGACCCCCCCACAACTGAGTACCAGGTACACAATTGTGTAGCAGCACTCGCTTGTATGTTTACATGTTGAAGCCAAAACATTCTATCAGCAGCTGGCCACTTTTGAGCTTCAACATGTAAACATAGAAACGAGTGCTGCTACACAATTGTGTACCTGGTACTCAGTTGTGGGGGGGTCACCAGGTACTCAGTTGTGGGGGGGGTAGGCCGTTATTGTGCAGATGATGTTTTCTGCTTGATAACTAAGAGTGTGACGCTTGTCACACTCTTAGTTATTATGTACTCTTGGTGATATTATATCGTGAAACTTAAAAGTTATTTACTTCAATCTTTAACGCGCTCTAACTTTCTCATACTACTTCGTAGAGACTTATTGCAAGAAGACAAAATGTTCTGGGGCCGATGTTATCAAAATCGGGTTGAGTTCAACCCGGGTTGAACCCATTTTTGGGTTCAACCCTAAAATTTTCGGGTTGGCTAAACCCCGACGCTCAACCCTATGTTATCATGCTTTTTTGGGGTTGGGTTAGCTTAACCCGGGTTGAGTTGTTTCAACCCCAATTTCAACCCCATTTTCAACCCATTTTTCTTAGCGCAGGCTAGTATGCAGACATCATATCAGTGTTATATATAGCGACACGCACACAACTCTATGACAACGGCCACAGTTTCTCCCCTTTATGTGCTTTGTTTTGGTTATGCGATGGGTAGTCGTGGCAACAGTAACTTCGAACAAATTCATAATACGTTCAATGTCTGCTCTAGAAAATCGGTATTCGGTATCTGCGGCGCATTTCTTCATCCAAATACAGATAGAAGGGGTTGCGGCGGTCACGGAATACTCGACTTCGTCGAGTTAAAATAAATTCCTCTTCTTCTCCAAATCCAGCAAGCAAAGCAGCAAGCATTTCGAAAAATTAATAACAAACAGCTAATAATATTAATATTGAGAAAAGGAATCAAAGTGGAGTAAAAATTGAAGGTTCCTTGAAACTAACTAATCAATACATCTAAAATCTAAATAACTCAAACTGCCCCCCTTGAGCTAAAATCTCAACCCGGGTTGAAATCTCAACCCTGCTCATTGGGCAGGGTTGAGATTCAGCCATTTCAACCCCAAACTCAACCCTAATTTCCAACCCGGGTTTAATGATAACATTGGGTTGGAACTCAACCCAAATTTCAACCCCAACCCTGCTATTTCAACCCGGGTTTATTCAACCAGATTTTGATAACATTGGGTTGAAATTTTCAACCCAAATCTCGACCCGGGTTGAGGTTACAACCCGGGTTGAGATGCTTGATAACATCGGCCCCTGGACATCGAGAGCTTCAATTTGATATAAAATTTGGCTATATTTGGAAAATTGCCATTTTTTACTACAGGTTTCCGTTTTCGCACTGAGGCATGCATCATGCATCCACAGTTCAACACCTGGAGCCGATGTTATCAAAAGCGGGTTGAGTTCAACCCGGGTTGAACCCATTTTCGTGTTCAACCCTAAAATTTTCGGGTTGGCTAAACCCCGGTGCTCAACCCAATGGTATCAATATTTTAGGGTTGACTTATCTTTTCTAGCGTTAATTCGGTTCTAACTCAACCCAAATTTCAAATCCAACCCTGTTTTTTCAACCAGGGTTGATTCAACCCGGTTTTGATAACACCGAGGTCATAGTTTTCAACCCAATCTCAACCAGGGATGAGGTTTCAACCCGGGTTGAGATGCTTGATAACATCGGCCCCTGGGGCCGATGTTATCAAGCATCTCAACCCGGGTTTAAACCTCAACCCGGGTTGAGATTGGGGTTGAAAATTTCGACCTAGTGTTATCAAAACAGGGTTGAATAAACCCGGGTTGAAATAACAGGGTTGGGGTTGAAATTCGGGTTGAGTTTCAACCCATTGTTATCATTAAATTTGGGTTCAAAATTTGGGTTGGTTTTCGGGTTGAAAAAGCCAAATCTCAACCCTCCTCAGTGAGGAGGGTTGAGATTTCAACCCGGGTTGAAATAACAGAGAACAACGATCTCGTTTCGTTTCATCAATTTTATTTTATCAATTTTGTTTTATCAATCAATTTACATTGAGTTAAAGTCAACGTGACCATAGTCTGCAAAACATTCGCTTAAAATACCACATTCTACTTATAATAAATATTATACAACGGTGAACCAATCTTTTCTTAAGCAAAACGTTTCACTTTTCATTGCCTTTTTGCCACAATCATCAATATTTCTTAAATTATTGCCACTAATGGTAAGTTGGCGTTGGTGTGAATATATACAAATGTCTGTGAAACTGAAGTTTGTGGGAACAAGGCATTGCAAGCCTGCGCCTGCTTCAAACTAAGCTGCTTTGGGAAACCAAGGTTGAAAAATGGGTTGAAAATTGGGTTGAAAACAGGGTTGAAACAGGTCAACCCGGGTTAAGCTAACCCAACCCCAAAAAAGTTTGATAACATAGGGTTGACCATCGGGGTTTAGCCAACCCCAAAATTTTAGGGTTGAACCCAAAAATGGGTTCAACCCGGGTTGAACTCAACCCAACTTTGATAACATTGGCCCCAGGGGCCGATGTTACCAAGCATCTCAACCCGGGATGAAACCTCAACCCGAGTTGAGATTGGGGTTGAAAACTTCGACCCAATGTTATCAAAACAGGGTTGACTAAACCCGGGTTGAAATAACAGGGTTGGGGTTGAAATTGGGGTTGAGTTCCAACCCAATGTTATCATTATAGTTGGGTTGGAAATTTGGGTTGGTTTTCGGGTTGAAACGGCTAAAACTCAACCCTGCTCGGTAAGGAAGGTTGAGATTTCAACCCGGGATGAAACAACAGAGAAAACCCTTTCCTTTTAGTTTTACAATAAAATTTTTTATAGTTTTAAAAGAACATTTAAAGGTACAAATCTATATTCTTATTGTATGGTCATTTAAAGTAAGATTAAATACAAATCTTATACCACTACAAGTCATAGAGAACATTATTGAAAACAAAGTAATTTATTTATTTCAGCAAGTTTTGTTTCAGTAAGCTTTGCATTACATTATTCCATCTCAATCACTGTTTTGCTTGAATTTTGCAATTTAGGATAAGCTAGCGTATGTAGCTGTGATCGTGGATCGTTGACCAGAGCCTATAAGGAAGGCTACTTTAGTGCTTATTAAAAATGGGGTTGAAATCAGGATTGGAAACTGGGTTGAATCGGGGTTGAAACAGGTCAACCCGGGTTAAGTTTACCCAACCCCAAAAAACAATGATAACATAGGGTTGAGCAGCGGGGTTTAGCCAACCCAAAAATTTTAGGGTTGAACCCGAAAATGGCTTCAACCCGGGTTGAACTCAACCCGCTTTTGATAACATCGGCCCCAGCTATTGCAGTGGAACTTAGCATAATACTTCTTTCCACATGTACAAATTGGCACACCACATTTGGTTGAAACTAGAGCTGGGGCCGGTTCCAATTTTCGAAACCGGTTCCGGTTCCGGTTCTAGCTTCCGATTCCCGGTTGCAAGTCCAAAATTTGCAGTGATAATTTTCTTTGTTAATTTTTTGTCATAAGATACAAAATTTTTTCGACAGTTGATTGTTCAATGCTACTGTGCATCAAAATGTTTATGACACCTGTATGGTGTAACCATAACCTGAAATTATGGATGGCGTTTGGAAAAAAAGAGCGAACAACGCGGTACACCAACAGCGCCTGCCATATATATCTAAAAAAATCTTAAAGCAAGAAAATGATTCAAAGAAATGATGAGAGTTGCTGAAAGGTTAGCTTTAAATTTCATTAATAAAAACTACAGTGGCTTTCAGGGGTTGTTTCCAGAAAATTTAAATATATATATAGTTAAAATATTTGAAAGATAGGAAATATTAAAATTTAATTTTGTGCGGAATTGGCTACTTTCTTTCACACAGACACACCTCTATGCAGACTAGTTCTGCCGAAGCCTCTTTCTATGTACCTTCACTCTTTGGAACTTTGTGTCAAAAGCCGAAGAAGTTCCTGAAAAATAAGAAAATCGATACTAGCAGTTTTCAAATCTTTCTGCTCTTGCAAAATTTAATTGTTCTTCAGAGATAATGTTGACTCCGGCTTGCGTCTAAAGAATGATTAAAAGCATCTTTTAAAGAAGCTGCGTTTTGGAAGCAAAAATGATGAAACTAATGAAAATATATAAACTATATACACAAACGTAGTCATTCGAATGCTCTCACCAAAACCTACAACTTTGCACTGGAAAGTGTTCTTCGATTCCTTACGGTCTAAGAGATAAAAAGAAAAATTGGTTGTCAAAGCTTATTTGATTTGGGTTTGGTTTGGTTTTCAAGCTTGGTCTAAACTGCTCGGCAGCATAACTGCCTAAGCACAGCAAGGAAAATCCGAAATTTTACTTGGCGCAAGATTGTTTTGAACAAGGATTTATGTTAACTCATGCAAGCAATTAGAAATCTGCTTTACGCTACATTTTGGCGAAAACTGTTGAAGGAAAATTTTAAGTTTTGTATTTGGTCATTTTGTTTGGAAGAAATAACCAGATATAAATAATAAATAATAAATAATAATCCAAACTTGAAATTTGGCGAAAATCGGACAAAATTTACATTTTTCTCGAAATATTGAGCTTGTTTATTCATTAAGCAATTTCAGAACAAATACCCTCGGGAAAGTTTTTTGTAGCCTGAACTGGTGGCTTTTTTAGCTTTCACTCACACACTTCGAGAAATTCATGTTCAAACCTTGTGTTCGATTATTTCGAAATCCGCAACAAAATCTTCCACAATATCAAGCAATTAACTAAGTGGGAATAAACAAATATTTAGAATATTCGTTCATCGAGTTATTCGTTAACTATATATTCTTGAAATGTAAACAACTGTTCGAATATTCGTAGTAATCGCCAATTTTGAATTAATCGCTAATGATTCCACATTTGCGCCAATGCAGTTCTCGTTTCAGCTGTCGAGACATCACAGAACAGTGATGGAACCGGGTCACTTTGGCTTGACCCGGTGACCCGGTTGAGCCCTGACCCGGTGACCCGGTTTTCCAGAAAATTCCAAAAGTTGCAAAAAATTTTCGATTTTACCTAAGAACGCTAAATTTTTGGCGTCCGTGTTCAATAACCACTTTGAAAAGAATAACTATGACATACATATGATTTCTCTAGGTTTTCTTGAAATGGTTTAATAGTAAAGCTGTAGTATTTTCTAAATTTATGCAGAAATTAGTTACAAAACCAATAATTTATCCGTCTGCGAAATTTTGCAGGGTCTAATATGAGTAATATATACACTTGTATAAAACACGGAGTACTTTAAAAATTTGGTTTTCACTACGTAGTGAGTTAAATTAAATTATTCATTTACTTTCATTTACTTGGTTGCGAAAATAAACTGCAAACCATATTGTACTAAATAGAGTTATGCAATAATCATTGAACTTATAAAGCTAAAACTAAAAAGCTAAACAATAATTTGCCAGAGACTGACAGATTCAAATGCCCTCAAGCTGCGAAAGTGCTCAAGACTAAAATGTAGAAAAAGCAAATTAATATTGTACATGGAACAAAAATTTAACCGAAAATTTTAGTTTGGTAAGCCAAAAATTTCTAAAATTTGAGGTAAATTCAAAAAACCGGGTCAAGACCGGGTCGAAGCTCTTGACCCGGTGACCCGGTCCAAAAAGTGACCCGAACTTACCCGATGACCCGGTTCCATCGCTGTCACAGAATCATACCCAAGAATCAAATGCTGATAGATTATCCAGATAGATAGAGATCCAGGCCCAAAATCCAACTTTTGCAAATTTTACATTTGGCAAAACTTTTAGTCCAAGCTCAGTTTTTGAGCCTGGAACCGGCCGGTTCCAACCGGTTCTAGTGGAACCGGCCCCAGCTCTAGTTAAAACATCTCTGCTTTCTCCTTACCATTATATTAAATTATATTAAAATGGCGAATTTGAGGCAAAATGCCGACGCGGTGACCAATTGTGATCTACTCCCAAGCAGCAGCAGGGATTGTGCGTATGCAAATTGAACCTCTATTTGTGTACTGTTAATATAAATACGCGAAATTTGGGCAGTGAATGGTTAGCACAGGGCTGGACTAAATATATCTTCGGTGGCATTTTTGTAAGTCAGAATTGTGCAAAATCCTGCTTCATCCAACTATGACAATTTCCAGAAAATTTTCTGAGTTAACGCAAATACACCTCATGTAGATATTAACACGCTACCTAGTCTAGATTAACATTATGCCAAGTTATAGCTCATTTGTTCTTGCACAGCGCTTAAACTTTTGGTCGCCGCGAAATTTTCCTGTTTTCCTATGTTTAACACATGTCAAGGTCATCTTTGAAGGAGAGTGTCTCACTCTTCATTCCTTTCATAGACTCTTGGTGTGATTGACAAGCTAACCAACTAAGTGCGTAAGTGCACAATAGTCTTTTAATATCATGTTAACAAAATAGCTAATATTATTTACAGATCAGAAAACCTCCAGATACAACGAAATTAGCAAAAAATAAAAAGAGCAAATACAGGTAGAACAACTGTCATATTACTATGATTACTGAAAGTAGCTTGAAAAGACACAGTAGTAAGCCAACACGAAAATATAGAGTTACAAATTAAAAACAAAACAATTGGGAAGTTTATTGGAACCAGAAGTGTATTCAATGGACGAAATTCTGTTAAACGATCTACAAAAACGCTGTGACTTCTTTTTAGATGGGTGATTCTGGGGTGATTCCTTTCAGTTTGATCATCAAATTTGAACGGTTCCGTTATTACTCATTCATTGGTTGTAGTTGAGAAGCGATCATTATCAAAATGTATCTTAACATTTTCAGTTCTTAATGAGTACAATGAAACTATTTGTTAATTAGAGCTCTGTACACCGAGTGAGTCTAAAGTTTGGGTCGAATAACTGATTTTGTCAAAATGTGGCCAAAATGTTTTGACCGAAGATTGCTCCACAACCAATTGGTGGATCCTAAAGATATTTTGCACACAGTATATTTGGACAATTTGCCCGGGGCGGTTTTTTATTTTTCTCTTTATCAGCCTCCAATCAAGAGCAATGATTTATCAAATTTGGATAAAATTTTTCAGAAAATGCTCAATTCCTCAGGGTATTTTTTACAGGGGAGGGGGCGGGGGGCCCCCGAAATCGACCTTCCCCCCCGAAAATGCCTTCCCCCCCGAAATCGCCCCCTCCCGGGATTTTTGCTTCCCCCCCCGGGATATTTTGAGGGCCCAAATTTTTGCCAAAATGGCCAAATTTTCAAAAATTTTCCGGCTTCGCCGGAGATTTTTTCGTAAAAATAGCTATTTTTAGCTTAAATCCAGGCATTTTTGAAAACTTTTAACGTTTCACCATGTAAAATACGCCAAAGATACCATTTTTTGGCTCATTTTGGCCAAAAAATCCCCCCGCGGGAATCCCCCCGGAAAAAACCCTAAAAAATACCCTGTTCCTGCTACTAGAATGATATTTTGACAAAATAAAAAACCGTCCCTGGCAAATTGCCTCAGAAACACATTTGAAAAGATCATTTTCTTGTTGCGTAAAAACTTTTCAGAAAAACATTTGGTCAAAAATTGTGGCTGTTTGGTAAGTTTGCGACCAGTACAAACCAAGTAGATACGTTTCAATGATACCAAACGACACAGAAGATGTAAAGCTTCATTTTGATATGTAGCTCAATTCATAGCTCCCAACATTGAGTATGTTATAGCTTTCCAAAGTGGACTGAATGTAAGGGAAGTGCGACCTTAAGGTATAATAAATAGGAAGGGCGTATTTATTACTATAAAAACTCTGGGTTTTGAAAGCACGAAAAGTTTTAAGCTACATGTAAATAGTTTAAGCTATATATTATTGATATGAAAACCATATCTTAAAAAAGAAATAAAAACAAAAAGAACAGAACAAAAGCCATTAAAACACTGTAAAACGAATAAACTGGAATACATATCTAGATAATCCTCTTTGCTGTCTATGCAAATAATCGTTTTTAAATTCTCAAAGTATAGAAACCCACAAACAAGCAAAGTATCACCTTATACGAAGTCAAACAAGAATAATAATAAAGAAAACCATAAGAATGCAACATTAGAAATATAAGCATACGAAAGTACCATTTAACAACTCAACAACCATTTTGACACAAACAAGAAGGAAATACAAGTAAATTACGAAACAAAAACAAAATTAAAAAACATCGATAGTCCAGATACGTCAAGTCGAACTAAAAATTTGATTTTGAACTTCAAATTTCCAAATGGAAAACAGAAGAATAATATTATAATTAAAAGCAAGTACGAACGAACATAAAATTAGATATATAACATAAAAACTGCAAAATGCTATAAACACAATAGTAAGAATAGCAGGCTGTGTTTCATAGAGAGAACGAAAATAACAAAGATAGGTGAAGCTATAAATAAACATAAATAAAATGCATAGCAGTAAGATAGAACGATAAAAACGGTTCAAAAACAAATTAGACAAATCGCGTCGCGATACGTTAAAACAGGCAGATCAATTTAAACGTTAAAATTAAGTATATTTTAGAGCTTAGCTGAAGCAATCAATCAAATCCTGTCGGCAGAAAGTTAGCACCACAAGAGTTTGTATTGTAGCTGAGTCGATGTTGTTTTGCTCAACGATTTGCATTAATACAGTGATAGTGTCAGGCTCAGCTTTGTACCAATGTTGGCATTCCTGGAAAGCATTGGAATGAAATAAATAGAGCAGCACAGATTTGAATATCCAGCAGCATTCAATAACCATGGGGGTGAAGAAAGGGAACAGTAAAAATTAGCTTAGCTCAATCCATCATTTTGAATACGTCTGCTCAGATCTGAAGCTAAAAGATATATTCAAACAAGTCCATATTTACAAACTAATTAATATTCACAGAAATATTACAAGAATCAAGACTGCGTAAATATATTTCCCAATTTCAGTGCTTTTACTCGCACATAAAATTTAATTCGTTAGGTAAAACCCAGACATCAAAATCATGTAAACAAGAAACCTGACAAAATTTTATTCCCCAAATTCAAATAAATTGAGCAATCTTACGTACCACGTTTAACTATGAGTCTAACGCTGGGCTGAGTTTTTATGATCTCAATGGCCTCACTGTGCGCCATTCCAACGGCTGATATTCCATTGATTTCGATCAACTGATCTCCCACCTAAATTGAAAAACGTTGTATAAATGTCACATACGTCTAATAAACATAAAAACTAGTATTAGGGTAGGGAAAAAAGTCGAAAACTCTTTACGAATTCATAATCATAAAATGTAGAATAGTAACCTGAAGTCGTCCATCCGCATGGGCCGGACCTCCTTCCGCAATTCTTAGCACAAACAGGGGCATGTTAGCAAACTCGCGACCACCGCGTATGGAAAAGCCATAGCCTTTCGGTCCTCGCTGTAATGTGACTCCTAGGAATTCCTCGCCACCTATATTTCCTGGGTCTTCAGATCTGCCAAGGCCACCCCCGCCGTTTGCAGTAAGTGTCTAAATTAGAAATAAAACACTCCAACAAATTGGACGAAGGCCGAATTATCTACTAAAATTTGACAAAGTAAAATAATTGGATAAAAGGGGCAGGCATTATCAATAGTAAAAGTAGGATTTAGAAACTCATTTAGCAGTAGCAGTTGTGCTGCATTTCCTTAACCAACTTCTAACTATTCTACTTGCGTCGGACACCCATCAGAGCTAGAACAGATTCTCCGTTATCAGCTGCAGGAACAAGCTCTGCACGCTAACGTCTGACCCGTCATAAACGTGCAACCTAGTGACCATCTAATGTCTACCTGGTACAAGTTTCTGTATGCTTATTCCCGTACCTTTACGTGCTAAAGCTCGAAAAGACAAGACCCTGTTAGTACGTATAAAAAGTGCCGCTTCGAGGCATTAGAACACAGGGATAGCGGGAGAATTGGATTGAAATGGAAGTTCACAGTTTTGGGAGAGGAGTCAACCGTTAGCGAGCATACCATGTACCTGCAGAATGCTAACAGCGTGCGTCTCCACTATCACACTCTTATCTGTTATGTATATTATACCAACAAGTCTACCGATTTAACCTCACAGTCTACCTAACAAAATATGTTTTAAAAGGTATTAAAATTCAAACAAATATATACAAGGAACTACAATTTTAGATACTCAAGACAGCTAGAAATAAGACCAAAACTTACGGGCAACGAAGACTGAGATGTTACACTGCTTGGCATTGGGGGAGAATCATCTAAAAATAACACATGGTTTAAAATAGAAATTACAGACAATATATCCGAAAGTTAGCAAACACGAAAATCTTTTTAAAAATTGCATTCAATTACAAATAACAGACAAACGTCGAAATAAAAGCAAGCCAAACTATACCATGTCCAGCTCCCACAGTTAGTGTAACACTGTTTCCAGAGTCTTTAATTAATTTGACAATATCTCCGTGATACATGTTGAGAATGTTGGTCCCATTAACCGCCACAATCTTGTCACCGACGCGCAACTGGCCACAACGGGCCGCAGGGCTGTTTTCAATAATTCGACCTAAAATGACCATAAATCCGTTTTATTAGAACAATGCCACCGGAACAGGCACTATTCGAAACTATACAATAATTCATACATTTCAAACTCACAACATGGTTAAATTCACGTCAATCCCTATTTCTTTTCATGAAAAAGTTAAAAGAGGAATAGTCAGACTTAAGCGTGCTAACCAGGTTAAAAGAGCTCATTTCTCACAAGAAAGCTGGTCACTGTAAACGCTAAACAGTCTGTTTCAGGAACAACAGCAACAACAAGTCCAACGCTAAAACTAACCAATGGCAGATCCTGTCTTATTGACCGATGATATTATCACAAATCCGAAGCCTTCGTTTGGACCTCGAGTCACCTGAACGTCGTAGGGGTAGTCTGGAGGGAGCTGGTCTCCACCGTTTACTAGACCCGTGGCGCCGCCATGCCCTGCGTAGACGGGAGATCCATGATAGCTGTCACCACCGGAGCCAACCACCGGCTGACCATGCTGGGGACTGGGAAAGGAACGCTGGTGGGACAGATAGGGTCCACCCCTGGCACCACGAGAAGGCATCGGAGGCATGGATATGGATCGAGGCATGCTACCTACACAACAGAACATCGGAATTACAAAGTCATCTGGACAGCTGCTTATAACAAATCTGGTGGATGGAAACAAAAACTAAATAGAACAAAATGAATGACTCAATAACTACGAAAGTATAAGTATATACATACAGTATAATACTTTTCATCTAAAATAAACATAATCCGCCGCCGTCGTGAGACGAACACAATACAAAAATACAAATTTTGTTCTCAGGGCCATTTCCTTCAACAACAAGCATTCTGAAGCAGAACTGGGAAATAGCTCTCATCATTGAACAGCGGATGCCATCTTGCAGCAAACAAAATAACAGGGTTGCAGCATAACCTAATCACGTTTCATTTCACTACTTACACCGTGTGCAACAGTTTCAGGATTACATTCATTACCGAAAACAGTTTAACCGAGAAGTTTCAGAATTACATTCATTACCGATAATTGCTTAACCGAGAAAGGCAAAAGCGAGAATTTGCTTTACCGAGAATTTGCTTAACCGAGAATTTGCTTTATCGAGAATTGCTTAACCGAGAAAATGTCTAATACTGCACACTACGTGTAGCCTAAAAACAACTATATGCTCTGTGGAGATATGAATAAATTTGTGTGACCTGTCATTTATCAACATACAGGTAAACTTTTTCATGTCATTTGTCTAAAGAATATTTCTAAAATCATCCAAAATATTTACATGGCAAAGTTTGTTTCCGGCATTATAAAAACTCCGTATCAAGTTACGTTTTAAGTTCGAATTTAAGTAATATAGAAATATAAAATTAATTTATGTAAGCCAAGTTAAGGGTCTATATATTTATTTGAAGATTAAAATGGTTGGAGTAAACGAATTAAAAATTAGCCGTTTAAAATTTTTAATACATAACAAAACTTTAGCCATTTCTTTAATGATAGATTAAATGGATTAACGGATTCGGATTAACTCTTAAAACAATTTTTAATCCTTGGATTAATTGAGTTAATTTTAATTAATTAGTTTAATCTTCGTAGCTCCTAGAAGGTCCAAGACCTTCTACGAAGCATTGGGGGAGGGGGTGCTAATGTGAAAAATCCGTAGTTTCTGCAGGGCATCTTTGCGTAGTAGTTTTTTGGTAGAATGGATCAGACGTTAGACTAGTATTCAATACAAACAAAAACTGTAGTTTTCACTGGTTTTTACTCTACAGGTTATTACTCGATGCGCTGATAACGCAAATTAGTACATATAAGGGAGACAGTGACGCCAGTTTTTGAAGACAGTTGAAATTTTTCAAATTTTCAGTGTTTCAGCACCCCGTGGGTAATTGTATCGTAACTGCGGCTTCCTGCCAAAAATACTTTGGGAGCTCCCCCACATTCACCTACCCCCTTTTTCATGAACATTTGTCTTGTAAAAACTACGAAATTGTATCTCATTTAGAATTGTCGAAAAATTCGAAAAAACTACGGGTTTCTTTAGTACTTCTACAGGAAACTCCTGTAAAAATACAGGTTTCTTTATGATTTACTACACGAAAGTGGAAACACTGTAATTTTTACTATTCGAGAGGCCAATAAAATACAAAAGTTAGTTTTGTGGAAAACAAAAGCAGCTCCGCTAGTGACTGACCGCAGTTGAGCACTTTCCCAGAAAACTACAAGAATACTGGTAATTTCTACAAAAGTCTTTTTAAGAGTATATTTAATTACACAGTTATTATTTGAATTTGACTCACTGGAAAGACGAGGTAAATCAGAAAATCGGTTTTAAATTATATACAATAATGGAATATTTTAACTGAAGGAAACAGAAACACAGTCTATACTATAGTTAAAGTTGGTTAAAGTAACTTATTATGGTAAATATTGTATTACATTCAGCCATTCATTAGTTATTTCTCGGTTAAGCAAAATTTTGAATTAGCGGCTGCACATTTTCCCGCTTAAGCAATTCTCGGTAATGAACGCACACGACAACACGAACTTCAGGCCAAGTAAAAACGGCTGTAAAATGGATAAATTATTCTGAAGTGGATGGAGCTTTTGACTTGTGTTGTGAATACTTTCTCAAATCTCCTACTTGAATGGTCTTGCGCTTGTCCAGAAGTAACTTAACTGTTTGATTTTTTGACAATGAGGATTCATTCAGTACGTATATCACAAAACCGATAACTAACCATTAACATGTTGCTGTTGTCTGCGACGAACGGACAACTTCACATGACCCTGCTCAAGGGATGCCTTCAGCAGAGACAGGGCCAGCTGGTGACTCCCATGCTCTACAGGATCACCGTCCACAGCCAACAGTTCGTCTCCTGCCTGCAGACGACCGTCAAGGGCAGCGGCACCGCCAGGCACAATTTCACTGACCCGAATCTACAACAGATCAAGATTAGTTCCACACAGGACAGAAGCAGACCAGAAAGAACCATATAACCAACCACATAGCTTAAAATTACGAAAAAATCCCGACTATTGGCGCACAAAAACCTGCAACAAATCTGAACAAGAAGTCATCACGATGTATAAGACATAAAAGAGTACGTTCATATGCTGCATATGCAAATTCAGCTTGTCATGGATATAGCTTACAGTCACAGACCTTATACATACATATATTTAACACTGTGCATACACTGGCAAAAACATAACAGTAAGGGAGGCTTTTGAACTCACATACGTTTATACGTACCTGTGTACCGTCCTCAGCGCCCCCAATGATCCTGAATCCGAATCCAGCCGGGGTGGGAATCAAATTGACCGTCAACTCTCGACCAGGAACAGCCGAAATCCTCTGGGAATTTGCAACGACTGAGCTGGACGGGGTGGTCCAAACCGTTGCCGGAACATAGTCCGGTGTTGAGGCAAAGCCACCGCCACCGGAATAATGTTTGTTTCTAGAATTTGCTCTGCGGCTGCCGGCAGAGGGTGACAAGGATGACAGATTTTCATAGATTGGGATGGGAGGGCTAGCAGAGGCCGATTCGTGTCCCTGAAATTGTCGAGAGGCAGCAGCAGCAGAATGGTGAACAGAAGAGTCCGGCACGAAGCCATTGGTTTTAGGAGGCAGGCGGGGAGGAATGCGAGGATTCAAAGGCGCATCTCCACCGCCCCTAAAATCTAGGGAACTGGAATGGGGGAGTTGGCCGAGAGTGGGACCGGGTGTTTTGGAACGAGGCTTCAGCTGGGGAGCCGCAGAGCGTCGCTGTGCCCCTCCAGACCCGCTGAACAATTCGTTGGTTGGCGTTTTGGCTCGTCTGGCAGGAATCACTGAAACATAAAAAATCAAGTTCCGAACAAAATTTGTTATATTAATTCACCGAATAAAAAAGAACAAACTGAAGGCTTAAACTGTTTCCAGTCCCAAAAGATCAGGAAGGCGTACGAGGTGGCGACGTAGTAGCGCCTATCCGCCAGAGGAAACATCTTGAAGAGATCCCTCTAAGTTATGCTTGACTTTACGTATATATACCAAGAGACTTTCCTTTTCTGCACGAAGATCTAGTGCAAAAAGACTAGCCTTATCCTCATTTTTGTTACCAACGCAATTTCATGAGAATTACTGCTTATTCGAAAAAAGAATCAAGGCTGACTCTTCAAATATCACTATGAATGAACGATATGAAATCGGAGAATTGAAGCAGGTGTACTATAACTGAAGTAAAACTAATAACAGAAGTGCAGTCTCTAATGTATACTAAAGGTTCGAAAAAAATACACCGGCCAGGTCCGAAAAAAAATACACCCACCCTAACTCATGCTAGAAGCTACGGAGCCCAGCCAAACTGTACCCCATAATTAGCTTATTTATATCCAGCCATGGTATGCTGTTTCCCTAAGGCCCCGCACTCACGCAGGCTGAGGACTCAAAAATGGTACTATGAAAAAGTTGGTTTTCAACTTTTGGATCAGTTGGCAACGTTTTGGCTCTTGTTCGCTACACTAAAGCTATAGTAGCACCTATTGTTTTAACATAATACACATTGCTTCTAGTTTTTTTGGCAATAGGTTCGGGCGCCCCAGCACTTACTTCTTTAGTCTAGGACCGGCATCCCGGTATCTCGGCATCCTTCAGCAACGTCCGCACCACAGCCTTCTTGAATTCAGAATTGTCTTCAACAAAAACAGTTTCATCAGCCAAGCGGTTCCATTTCCGAAGGAAACTGGGCAAGAACGACTTCTGATGAGCAGACGTTTTAGATTTGGGTACTTGCAGAGTTCCCATTGATGATTCTGTCGCTCTTGTGGAGCGTCCACACCTGATCGGTTGGGGCTTTAGATGTTGCACTAGCAGTTTCGGGGCTGTATTGTGCACAAGCCTATGTAGCTGGCATAAGCCCGAGACGTCGCGCCGGAGTGGTAAACTGTCTAGTTTGTGGGCAAAGGTAGGGAAAAGTCGAGCAGCTCGGAGCTGAATGCGATCCAGCAAGGCCAAATATGTAGTTGGCACATTAACAAAGACAGGACTGCAGTAGTCAAGAACGGGCCTTATCGTCGATACGTAGATCCTATAGCGGGCTTCCTCAGATAGAAAAGACGACTGACGCCGGAGCATCCCTACTAGCTTTCCTGCCGTTGTCGCTTTCTCCAGTACATGTCCCTTGACTGTGCCATCATCCCCGAAGGTAACTCCAAGCAGCTTTAGCGAGGTCACTTCATCCACTTCGACGCCGCTCATGACTAAGGCGGAGGTATTTCCCTGTCCTCGATCGCGTCTTCTTGATAAAGTCATCATTTGGGTTTTCTTAGGAGCGAATTCCAGCTGGTTGGTCTCAGCCCAGGCTACAACCCTGTCAATGTCCTGCTGCAGAGATTCCCGACACCTAGCGCGATCAGAGCTCTTAGGCACTTTTTGCAGTATGGAACAATCATCTGCAAAAATAAGGCAGTGGTTCTGGATTTCATTTGGCAGGTCATTGATGTAGATTAGGAATAAGATTGGTCCCAAAATTGAGCCCTGGGGGACTCCGGCAGTAACAGGAAGGACAGTAGAGTTGGCTCCGTCGACACATACCAGCTGATTCCGACCAGACAGGTAGTGTTCAAGCCAACGAAGCAGTCTTCCTTTAATGCCACAGGACTCCAACTTCTGTAGTAGCCGCTTGTGCCAGACGGTGTCGAAGGCACCAGCTATGTCTAGCGCTGACACACACACCTCTTGGGTACAGTCCAGAGCGTCTGCCGCCAGCTGATGTAGAAGCAGCAATGGGTGCAGCGTACTATGACCGTGGCGAAATCCGAATTGCGACTCTGACAAAATGCCATTTGTTTCCAGATGTTCGACAATCGCATGGCCGATGTATCGTTCCATGAGTTTGGAAATTAGAGAAAGCAATGCCACTGGCCTGTAGTTTCGAGGGCTGGTTTTGTCGCCTTTCTTAAACACCGGGACTATTTTTGCAGTCTTCCAGGCCGATGGAAAGTAGCCAGAGTTGTAAGAGTATTGGAACAATCTCGCTAAGGGATATGCCAGTTCACAAGCGCATTCCTTTAACACAGTCCCACTTATGTCGTCAATACCAGCTGCTTTGGTCGAGTCAATGGAGAGGAGGTGCCTCCTCACAATTCGGCTATAAAAGCGGATGTGCTTTAGCAGCACGTCACAGACCGGAGGTGGTGAGTGAGAAGCACGATCAGGCTCGGCCACTGAGGACTTAGCAGCAAAGAGTTCGTTCAGCAATCCAGCTTTGTCACTAGCATCTACAATGGTTGACCCGTTGTGAGACAGGGGAGGAATACCTCGTCGGACATTTCTACCCAGAACCCTGTCAATCTCACGCCACCAGGGCCTTCCAGACTTTCCGTCGATACGTTCCGCTACCGCAGAGGCGTGAGCTCGTTTGGATCGTTCAATCGCTTTGTTGTAGGCTCTGCGAGCTTCCAAATATAATAGCCAATCTCTATTCAGTTGGCCGTTAGACTTCCATTTGCGATAGGAATCCTCCTTTGCGCGTCTTAGGGGGTTCAAATCAGAGGAGTACCAAGGCTTATGGCGTCGGGCTCTGACCTTTTTCCTGGGAATGTAGCGTTGCATTCCCTCAGTGATGACCTCGCTCAAGTTAGATACGCTCAGGTCAATATTTCTGGTAATCAGTTGGCTCCAGTTAGCAGATTTTAAGTACTGCCTCAGTCCTGTCCAGTCAGCTCGGGAGTATTGCCAAATAAGCTGTTGCTTGCGTAATGGCATATTGACAGGAAATTGTCCACGCACAATGACCAAGGAGTGGTCCGATGAGCCAATCGGTGCTGATGTATCAACGAAAGAGAAGTCGTCCTGGCTGTCCGTGAAGAAAAGGTCGAGCACGGAGGTGCGATGAGAGCCTTGATGGTTATAAACGCGTGTTGGCTGATCAACTAACTGAGTAAGCCCATGCTCTACAGCAAACAGCTGGCACGCGAGACCAGCCGTATTATCCTCACATGTTCCTCCGAGCCAATTTCGGTTATGACAGTTGAAGTCTCCAAGCAGGACAAAGCGCGAGCTAGCAAAGGCTGTCCCTGTTGAAAACTAAAGAAACAAATTCTTCAAAGATAACATCCGTTAAATATGAAAGCTAATATGTAACTTTAGAAAGTTTGAAAATATCATACGTTTTTGATTACTATGACATGTTTGGATATATAAGTTAGTTTCTATGATAAGTTTCAATGAATACGGCTGCCAATCTATTTTCTCAACATAATTTCTGGTAGCAGAGCGTTTATGCTACCCGATTGGAATCCTACTACTCCATCTACCGTTTCACTGCCAATTGCCTTGCAACCTATCTGCCATAATGACTGACAATCCGGACCTTGATAACCTGCCATGTTCTGTCTGTACCACTATTGTCCCCGAATCTATCCAATGTGATAACTGCGAACGTTGGTGGTGCATCCACTGTATAAACCTAAAATCTAATGGATCATTAACTGACGAATTATATGAGGCCCTGCGCAATTTGGGCAGGCCATTCTCGTGGAACTGCAGTGCCGACACTGCCGCAACACCTCTTGGTTGGTGGCTTTTACTCCCACAGCGAACTCTTGCAAACGTTTCACTGCAATCCTACCACTCTCCAGGTCAACCTACTACATCCTGCTTCCGTTCCAACAACTCCGCCGTTAAGCCCGACTACTGCTGCGCTTACTCGGGCCCTTGCCACTATTCCATCCCCTGGTCCTCCCCCTACTGCCTCCCCGCCCCGTCACCCTCCAACCACGTCAGAACCAACCCAGCCCACTCAGTAGGACGCCATGCAAGCTATTCTTCTGCTGCTGAATCGTCAAGAAGACCAGCGTCGCGATGATGAACAACGTCGGCGGGAGGATATGAGAAGACTGGAAGAACAGCGGAGGGAAGACATGATGAATATGAGAATGTTAATACAACAGATGACCACAAGTGGCCCTCGTCCACAAGCTGGTTCAGAGTCATCCCAAGCAAGAGGTAATGGTAATTCAAATGCTAACATTAGTACACTCCCGAAACTGCAACTACCAGTTTTTTCCGGTGATAGGCTAGCGTGGGCAAATTTTTGGGATTCGTTCGATGTAAACATACACTCACGCTCAGACCTACAAAGCAAACAAAAGTTAGACTACCTGCTACAATGTTTAAAGGGCCCTGCATACGACAAGGTGAAAGGTTTTGGGCTGCAAGGCGACCGTTACGCAGAAGTTATCCATACTCTACAAAAGGCATATGGGGATTCCAATGATGTCAAAATGGATCATTGGAAAGCTCTAGGTAACATACCACCGGTTAAGGACAACCTATCAAATCTAGAAAAGTTTATTGATGAAATTAGAGCTATATCTATTTCGCTGAACCGTTTGGGAGTTGAAAACTCTGTCCTTGATGCCTATGTCCCTCTCTTGCTACAAAAACTACCCCAAGAAACACCTGGAAGCTGGGTAGACTAACTGATATACTACCACCCTCGGATGGGCTTCCGCGCTACGTCAGAGTTCAACTGGCAAATGGAAACGTTTCACGACGTGGCGTACGAGAGCTGGTTCCACTCGAGCTGGACGGTGACACAGATTCCAGCTCTACTGGCCCGGCGGAGGATGTTGAAAACTAAAGAAACAAATTCTTCAAAGATAACATCCGTTAAATATGAAAGCTAATATGTAACTTTAGAAAGTTTGAAAATATCATACGTTTTTGATTACTATGACATGTTTGGATATATAAGTTAGTTTCTATGATAAGTTTCAATGAATACGGCTGCCAATCTATTTTCTCAACAGTCCCAAGCTCAGTTATGTCGGACGACAACCTGTCGAAAACTGAGTTGTCTGCGCTGGGAGGCCTGTAGCAGTGGCAAATCAAGTACGTAACTTCTCCAAGTCGCAAGCGGTACCATGAGTATTCAAATTCACTATTGCTGCGGATAACAGATAGGTCAAGCTGTGGTCGAACATAGACCATATTTCCTCCACCTTTCCCGTTACGATCATGGCGAAAAAGTTCATATCCTTCCAGAGCGTAAGGTCCATTGGCGGGAATTTTTCTAGATTGAATCAGGGTTTCATTCAGAAATATCATATCCGGCATACAATCAGCATTCAGGATTCTGATTTGTAGATCAGCGAAATTGGTATGGATACCTCGAATATTTGTCTGCCAGCGCCGCACAGTTGCGCAGCAGCGGGTGTATTTTTTTCGGACCCGCTGGGCACTTGGGTTCGAAATAAAAATACACCTAAAAATTCTTATTTTAGCTGCTAGAAATCGACCAGGTGTCGAGTTTCCGCGTTTTTAACAGCATTTATGGCTGTAGCATGCACTGACGGTCTCCTGGGTTGGTTCCAAGGGGTCAATCTTTATCTTACTACAGTGTCGTATGATTGGCTTGAAAATTTGTCCTCAACTGAGCAGAACGTTACTGGAATGACTTTTAGCGCTGTTTTATGCTAGCATTCACAGCTATAGCAGTAATTCCAGTAATACTGATTCAATTTAAGAAGCGAGTAGACTGTAGCTACTGCATTTTCAGGACCTCAAGCCGCTGCAAATTGCTTGCTACAGTCTCGGTAACAAAAGTCGACGATATTCCGGGTAGTTAGAGCATTGAAAAGAGAATTAAAAACAACGTAGACGACCCCTTCCGGTAGGCATTGGGATTCCAGAACTCATGGTAACAGCCATGATCATCTACGACGGTTTTCAGAAGGTCTTTCTAGATGTCTGCTGGATATTTATTCTTTGTCGTTACGTTTGTTAAGAACAAAAAACAAAATATGGCCACTGAATAAGCAACATTATAGACATTTAACTGCGCGATAAAAACAGTATCGGGCCAGATGAAAAAGTTTTTCGGACCATATGCGGGAGGCGAGCTATCTAATGAAAATTAACCACCATAGAGTGGAAAGATGGTCAATAGTCAACGGAAAATGCATGAGCAGCATCTGTATATACGATTTGTATAGTTATTTTGGCACAAGATAATGAAAGGGCGAATTTTTGGCCCTGTATCTTTTTTTCGACCCCGCGTATTTTTTTTCGATTTGGGTCCGAAAAAATACAGTCAATTTTCAAAATTTTCTGAAAGCACAGCCCTTGCCCGGGAACTTCGGGCATGGGAAGAAACTAGACCCCACCCCACACATGCTGGGCCATATCCGGGATCTCTACGGCAATCCTATAAAAAGTTATCCAAAAAGTTGCCAAATCGTAGTTTTTTTTTCGAACCTTTACTATATACAGAATCTGCACAAATATAAACGATCCTTGTACCTGCTGACTTACCACGTTCGGCACTGCCGGGATGGTAGCTTTGAGGCCTGCTCATTCTGGAAGACTGGTCATGCTAAAAATATTAAATTACCTTTATGGGGGGGCTATGTACTTGGGTCAAAAATTTTACCCTCACCGATTTCAGTCAAATTGTGACCATTGATACTCCCTAGGGCCATACACTATCCATTGAAATTTGAGATGATTTTGTCCAGAAATAAGAACGTTAGTCCTAGACAAAATTTTCAATTCCTATTGAACCTTATCCATTATCCAATCTAAACTTTGTTGAAGGCTTTTTCGAAAGTCGGTTTCTACCCGTTATGTAGTAATCGTTTCTGTGAGGCAACCCCAAAAATTGTCAAAATGTGAGATTTTTCGAACTTTACATATGTGCACAATATCTACATCAATCGATAGCTTTTTTATTTCTAAACAACTTTTCTTAGCCCAAACGTACATTTTTAGCTGCTTCAAGTTGTCAGTCACAAACCTATTTTCGGATTTTTCAATTTCAGTGCTTTGGGGATGTCTAACAGAAACGACTATACATTGTATGCTACAAAAGCTATAAACCGAATTTTGAAAAAAGGTCTTCGACAAGTTTTCGATATTGTATTTAGCTACAAAAATGAGTTATAGAACGTTTCGAATGGTTTTGATTTGAGTAGGTTATTGTTGCCAGAAGTTCCGACTTTGGGCCATTTTCAACAGGAATTGGAAACTTAGAATGACTGTAACTTTTCTATTCCTGGACAAATTTCAATGGACTGTGTAGGGTCCTAGGGAGAATCAGTGGGCGTAATTTGAACGAAATCGATGGAGGTAGGAGTTTTCACAAAAGCAGCCCCCTAAATACAAAAATATAATTCGTACAAAAAGCGCAGGCCCACGTTTAACAGCACCAGACTTTACCCAAGTCAGACAGAACTAGTTTTGACAGTCACATACAGAGCAAACTTCAAAACTACGAGCACAATCGCATCAAATTGTCAAATGAGCTGATAGCGCAAGATTGTATTATTTTTAATGCTTTACATCATCCATGTAAGAGAAACCACAAAAATATTTTTGGACAGATGTCGAAGTGTAACTAAAACTCAAGAAAGATACCAGTTCTGTCTTACCATAGCACTAGCAGCAGTGGCGCTTTGTGCCGGAGGTGAGGGACTATTCGATCTTTGAACCACAAAGACCGCTTCCTGACCGGCCGCACATGATTTCAGTTTATCAACTACTCGCAAATGGTCCAGTCTAAGCATGTCTTGTCCGTTAATTTGACAAAGAATGTCACCTTCACGAAGACCCGCACAGCGAGCCTGGTCCATAATTTCTTTGACCCGTTGGCCCAGTGGAGAGTCCGCAATCGTAAAACCGAAGCCTTTGGCGCCTTTCACAACACCCACACGAAATCGATGCGAACTACGTGCTCCCATTTCTGAATTCAGCGGTTTTGGAAAGGGGGGCAGGGAGGGCGGCGAGTAGGCATTTTGGGTTAAGACTTCAGAGCTGGGCGGGAGAATTAGGGGATATCCGCGGCAGACGTGCAGATTGACAGTCTGATGCACAGGAATAGACTGAAAGAGTCGAATGGCGTCTGCCTGTGTAGCACCCAGCATGCAAGTATCATTGATATAGACCAGTACATCACCTGAAATAAAGTATGAAAAATCTAAGATAGCACAGTGAAAAGTAAAGAAAATGTAAAAGTGAAAATCTAGGGCATATAATGCCAATCAAAAAATTTGGTAAGGTCATCTTTTGCAAAAGAAGCTCTGATCAACTATTGAGACTCCAAACATTGGGGCATGCATTAGAGCGGGAATCGATACTGTAGAACATTCAGTGTAGTAAAACGAAGCTCAACAGTAAGAGAAATCGGGGCCCGATCAAATAAACGGTTAACATTGAATTCGAACCCAGACTGGCAGAATGGCAAGATTTCCAATCTTCAATGCACAAGGTTTTCATAACAGAAATCGATACGATACTACTTACTTATCAACTACCGATAGAAACAAATTCCAACGAACACCAGTAATACAACTAACCCGGCCTCAAGCGACCATCTTTTTCAGCTGGGCCATTGGCCACAATACCCTTGACTTGCAAGAACTCTTCTGAACTCGCATTTTCATCATTGCCGATCAAAGTGAAACCAAGACCGCGGGGTCCTTTCGTTAACTGCACTGACAAGATATCACCCAGCAGTTCTTTTGGATTTCGAGTGAAGACATTACCTGAATAAAAACCCATGAACTTGAACACAAGTGTAAAATCGCACTGTTAAGCTTTGTAAAATTTTACAGAAGTGAATACCACCTTCAAGCACAAACACTGAACTGAACATGGCACGGCATGACCAAGGTCGCACCCGGGAGTTCAAGGGGTCTAGACTCTTCCTTTTGTATAGACAAAAGGAAAAGTTTAGCTAATTCCATAGCAAAACCTGCACTTTTTAAAAAATTTTCGCATTAAACATTCAATGTAAGATTTCAGGGCAAAAGTGCAAAAATTCTTCAACTTCTGGGGGGGGGGCTCGACCCCCACGCCCCTCTTGGATTTGACCTTGGACCCCCTTCTCAAAATTTTGGGTGCTTGCCTGGGCATGGCAGAACTGTCAAAAAATGATTCCAGCTGACACTACTTTACACTTAAACAATTTCATTAAACACCTAGCTTAGACTGATATCGAGACGAGAACTTACGAGGGGTTCCTGGCTTCTCATACTGAGTTCGTTTATTTATGTGGCTAAAACAAGGACAGTGTAAGACACAGAGTACTACAGTACTGACTGTATACAGTATATTTATAACAGATGTGGCTTGAACAACTAATGATCATGTTACTAACGAACCATCGTCAACTAACGACACAACTAACCTGGCTTACTTCTACTGGGGGGGGGGGGGGGGGGGGGGGGGAGAGTGGGGGGCCCCATTCGAGGAGCCCCCATAAATTCCGACCTCCTCCCCATAACTCCAAAAATTGCCATTTTTACTATTTTTACCCTAAATTTCCACTATTTTAAAAGCATAATAATAATAATAATAATAATAATAATAATAATAATAATAATAATAATTTCCACTATTCCACTATTTAGCTTAAAAACACCAAAAATTAGTTTCTAGCGATTTTTAGCATTTTTACACCAAAACCTAAAAATTTGTCAAAAATATGCCCCCCCATTTTCGGTGAGCCCCCCATCGATGGGCGGGGCTTCTTCCAGTTTCGGTGAGCCCCCCTCCCCATAAATTTTGGCCTAGAAGTAAGCCAGCTAACTTAATAATATGATGCACATGCAAGCTCACACTACACAACATTTCAAGATAGATAATAATATCATCAAACGGTGAGATATCAAACGGTGAGATATACATAAGAAGGAACTTACTCAACATAATAAACGCCAAACTGCGGATCCTCCACACGTTCCCAACCATAAGGCAAAGATTCGGAGCCTAAAATAGAAAGAATCACAATCTGGCAGGGGGACGGAGCGATAATTTTAAACTTCATTGAATAAAGCTTCGAACACACAACAAAAAAATCACAAAAGGGATATACACACATGACTTCTAATAATTTTAAGTGGTGGTCAGTAATCAATGTAAGGTTCGAAATGACGTGAATTACATATATATATATATATATCTTGTTTCAACTGTAATTTGAGAAAGTTAGGGTAAGACCGCTGCACAAAAGGACATCGCCATTTTGAAGACCTGGCTTTTTCCTACAGGGGGGTGTTGGGGGGGCGGCCCCCCCCCACAGAATTTCGTTCCCCCCAGACTTGGGTCGCCCCCCCCCCAGAATCGCCCTCCCCCCAGGATTCGGGCCTTCCCCCCCCCAGAACTTTAAAGTGCCCGGAAAAATAGGGTTTTGAGGGTAAATTTTGAAAAATTTTTCCGGCTTCGCCGGATTTTTACACATTTTTTAGCTATTTTAAGCTAAAATTGAGGTTAAAAATAGTTCATATTTTAGGTCAGCAGCAAAAAAATAGCTATTTTTTTAAGCATTTTTGAAAAATTTCTCCCCCCCCCCCCCCCAGAAATCCGTGCCCTCCCAGACCTGGGGGGTACCGACCCCCAGACTCCCCCCCCCCAGAAATTTTTGCCTAGGAAAAAGCCAGAAGACTGTTGTCATTTAAACTTACAGGCACTGGCAATGCTATTAGAAAGTGATATGTTTTCTCTAGGATCCATCCAATGAGTTGTTCCAGTATTATGACTTAAATATAAAAACAATTTTATAAAGATAAAGTTTGTCCGTAAAAAAGTCATCTATCCCAGCATAATCCAGGATATGGGGCGGTATTCATCAACGGTCTCATGTAATTGTTAATTCGGTGAAACGACGACAAATCCATCTCAACCCAGATTGAAATATTAGAGGGATCAAATTCATAATCAAATATTTCTATTTATCCATCATCGTTAAATTTTCTATCGCTAAAGCTGGGTTAGAAATTGGGATCGATTCTGTAATTGTGAGTTTGGAGATAGTAGGGATTCGAACCACCATCAAAATTTCAAACAGGATCTTACATATAGACTATTTCACCATCCTGGGTTTTCTCGAGGCCAAAAAGGGAGGGGATAAACAGGCCTAATGCTCAGGCCCGCACCCAGGATTTTGAAAAGGGGGGGGTCCAAGGTAAAACGCAAGGGGGGTCTGGGGGGCGGAGCCCCCCAGAAGTTGAAGAATTTTTGCATTTTCGCCAAAAAAACAGTACATTGGACGTTTATTTCTAGCAAAAAGTGAATTTTCGCGCCGCAGGCGCGAAATTTTTTAAAAAATAGCTGTTTTTGCCATAAAAATAGCAAAAATTTCCCATTTTGTCATCCCAAAAGGGGGGGGGGGTCTAGACCCCTTGAACCCCCCCCCTGGGTGCGGCCTTGCTAATGCTAATAGCCTTTTCCTACGTTACTCTGCTATAACTAAGCTAAAACGTGCTCAATAATCTAATTTTAATAGCAAAATAGACGATATTAGACTAAAAAATTCCGGCCAACGGGAAAATTTTTGGAAATCTTGACCAAGGGTGTTTATGGGGGCCCCCACTAGAATACGCCTAGCCCCTACTAAAATATCCCAGCCATCCCTGCATTACCGAATTCCAACGCGTATTCATTTGTCAATTTTGTTGTCACAGAAAATCTCTGCAGCAATAGGCATGCATAAGTTAAGCAATGCGTACACATAAAAGTTGATTTACTCAATAAAATATCTCTCTCCCTGTTCAGTATAGGCAATTTCCCAGTTAGGCGGCAAGGGCCCACCTCCATCGTCCAAAAGGAGGCCATTGGAAGTGGAAGGAACGGACTGATGAATGCCCTCAAGAGGAGAGTTGGCAGACTCATTCGGAGGGAACAAGGGTGCCATATTGATACCCGCCTTTGAAGGATGCAGTTTAGTCTCGGACAATGTAGAAGATCCTATGACCGGCGGCTCCACCGGTGGGCGAGGAGTTCCATAGTAATTTCCTGAAACAAATAAAACAAATAAAAGTAAATAAGCAAAGAAAAGAACAACCGACAAGAATTTTCAATGATTGGTGTTGCTCTTTAGAGACCCCACTCAGGCACGTAAGCCTGGCCCGGCCCGGACCGCGGGCCGGGCATGGGGAATCGGGCCGGGCCTGGTATTTTCATTAGAAGGTTTTGCCTTGTTTTTAATTTTCAAAAGTCAAGTCAAGTCAAGTCGTTTATTACTTAAATGCACTGGCTTACAAAAACACTAACAAGGTTATGAAAGTATCCCCAGCGCCGATGTTTCTATGTTAGATAGAACCTCCGCCGACCTTTATCTCAGGCTATGTAGCAGAAGACGTGTTATTAGCAACAGATTAATACCTAATGAAATTGGACATATATGCACGTATATGTAAATATAAGAAATTTGAGCAGATACATACAAAAAGAATGATGTAAATAAGTAGAGCGCACAGGAATTAGTACAATTCCCTGAACGCGCGCCCATAAAAGCGGTATATTCCATGGTTTTCAATTTCGATTTGAAACTTCTGAACGAGATTAACCCGGTAGGTGATTAAAAAAATCGGTTGGTAAAGAATTCCAAACATTTACCACCCGATTAAAAAAAGAAAGATTGAGCATGTACAGACTACAGAGTTTTCCTGAGAGCTCTGGCTTATTGTTATTGGGGGGGGCGCCCCATTCGGCGACCTCCCCCCCATTCGAGGAGCCCCCCATGAAATGCCCCCCATAGATTTCGACCTTCCCCATAACCCCAAAAATTGCAAAATTCAACCATTTTTACCCTAAATTTTCGGGTAATTTTACCCTAAAAATCGATGGAGGGGGCATGAAGCCCCCTCCTCCATAAAAAATTGCCAAGGGATAAGCCAGTGTTATATTTGAATCAACGAAACTGTTTAGTGAATTTTTCCCTACAAACAATAACTGAACTCTGGCTTTTTCCTAGGCAAAAATTTCTGGGGGGGGGGGGGGGGGGGGGGCCCCCCCCAGGTCTGGGGGGGGCTCGGATTTCTGGGGGGGAAGAAAAATTTTTCAAAAAATGCCTAAAAATAGCTATTTTTTGCTGCTGAGTTAAAAAATTAACTCTTTTTAACTTAAATTTAAGCTTAAAATAGCTAAAAAATGCTTATGAGTAAAAATGAGTAAAATGAGTAAAAATCCGGCGAAGCCGGAAAAATTTTTCAAAATTTACCCTCAAAACCCTATTTTTCCGGGCATTTTAGAGTTCTGGGGGGGGAAGGCCCGAATCCTGGGGGGGGGCGATTCTGGGGGGGCGACCCAAGTCTGGGGGGGAACGAAATTCTGGGGGTGGGGGAATCCCCCCCCACCCCCCCCCCCCCCTGTAGGAAAAAGCCAGTGAACTGCTGACTGTTCTTAATCGCTCAAAATAAACATGAGCTGCGAGACATCGCTTAAAATGGTATCTGCAATGATGAATAAAATTCTGTGCAATTTGAACCCTTTTTTTATTTTGGCGGCTAACGGCAAAAATTAGCAACAACGGGCAGGGGTCGGGCCGGGCCGAGGTGAAATTTTACGGCCTGAAAATTCAGAGACGTGAAGGTCTCTACTGCCCACTGCCATCTTTCGGTTTAATATATACAGTTTCGCCAACTTTGACATTTCCCAGAATTGGACTGAGATTATCTTGACCTATGCACCACAAAACTGTTGAATTAAACATTTCGTTATAAAGCTTCAAAACAAGCATAGCAACTTGCCATCATAAATACCACTTTCCAACAGCTGACCCTGCTTATCCAACAATAAAAACTCCTCAACGGTAACAAAACGATAGTCAACGCCGTCGATTTCACCTTCACGTGGACTACGGGTAGTGCCTGAAACAAACATTAACTTTCGATTGCAAATTTCCATAACTGTATCATATTCTACTAATTAACGAGGAAGCAAAAGATAAGAAGTCGTTCCGTTCCGACACATATGACAAAAATCTCATTGGCAGTATTACAAGAATAAAAATGCTCCGATGGAGCATGAAAAATGCAATAAGGGTGACATTCGGTTGTAAATGGACAGAGGACTAGGTTTTAAAAGGTTAATATGGGAGGGGCAGGTTGTAAATGCCAGGAGGACTAGGTTAAAAGCGCACTAATATGGACCAGCTTCGCTGAACAACCCATATT
>JASAND010020837.1:0-14117 GCA_030248195.1 Trissonchulus latispiculum | reverse complement strand
TATGCTTCGTTCGGTGCATTGCTAACCACGGCTCCCAGGCTCTACGACCCCGAAAACCTATATAGCACATGTTTTTAGTTACCTCAGACCCGTCTGACCCACTGGCTGGCTGTTAGGCATGACCCCGACCCTCCGGACCCCTGGGGAGGTCTGGATCACATATGTGGGCTAAAGCTACATAAAAACAGATGCCAAATTTGAATTCTACGCCCCAAAAAACCTATATAGGCGAGTTTTTAGGCTTCCTGGACCTTGAAATAAAATTTTTGACCAGTCACGTGACCCTGACCAAGGTCACGTGACCCTGGGCCAAGTCACGTGACCAGTCCAGATGCGAAATTACTACACCAAATTGTTTGCGCTGTGCTTACTAGAGGAATAGAACACCAAACAAGTGGATTCCTAGCTTCCTGGAGTCAATAAACAGTGTCAAGAAAATTGGTCATGGTAGCCACTTTGGACCCGGGGGCCGAGCACCGAAATTCGAAGTTAAGCCTACCCAAAAGAAACTTCGGGGTCCAAATTTTTTACATAATAACTCTATGGACTATGCTCTATTCATACATGAAAAGAAAATTTTCGTAGCTGTATCCTGAAATTAGATCCATGGGTGATTTTTTTGCGAACCCGTGATTTTTTTGTGAATTCGTTAACAAAAAAAATCACAAAAATTTTTTATTACTCTCGCTACACAAGAGCTATCGGCATGAAATTTGCACCATATAAAGAGGGGATCATTACCAGTTGATACATACCAAAATTATTTCGATCGGACTTTATTTGCGAAAATGGCAGCAAAAATTCGATTTTTGATTTTTTGGGTTGCCGCTTTTTACACAAAAAGGCAACCCTTTCATCTGGGTATGTCCCTTTATTATTCATCATCTCGTGACCACACCTGTCCCCCCCTCTAACTTTTGATAGGGTGGCCCGATTGGGCTGAAATTTTTCGGGGGTGTTGGGGGTGGGGTGAAGTGTTGACTGAAGCGCGGGCAGTCCGATATTTCCCGGATTCCGGGAATGGCGAATCCCGGAATTTTTTAGAATGGTAAGGGGGGACCAAGGGAAACGTAAAAATTTTTTGTCTCCGATTTTGCTTAAAAGTTGGTCATAGGGTAATTCGATAGCGCTGATTTCGAAACTGAAATCGAAATTTCCGGAAAAGTTACGGATTTCGAGATATTGAACCCGGAAAATTCCGGATTTTAAAAAATTTCTCCGAAAGTGGTCGATATGGTGCTCAAATGAAAGAGCTCGTCGAGATGAACAACTTTCCTTCTTGCGACATCTTCCGGAAATGTGCCTAGCGAAAGTTATGGCCGAAAAACTGAAAATCCGGGAATTCACGAAAATCCGGATTTTTAAAAATGTCTTCAAAAGTTTTCGATATGGTACTCAAATGAAAGAGCTCGTCGAGCTGAACAACTTTCCTTCTTGCGACATTTTCCGGAAATGCGTCTAGCGAAAGTTACAGCCGAAAAACGGAAAATCCGGAAATTCCCGAAAACCCGGATTTTGAAAATTTTTTCCGAAAGTGGTCGATATGGGGCTCAAATGAAAGAGCTCGTCGAGCTGAACAACTTTCCTTCTTGCGGCATTTTCCGGAAATGCGTCTAGCGAAAGTTACAGCCGAAAAACTGAAAATCCGGGAATTCCCGAAAACCCGGATTTTGAAAAATTTTTCCGATAGTGGTCGATATGATACTCAAATGAAAGAGCTCGTCGAGCTGAACAACTTTCCTTCTTGCGGCATTTTCCGGAAATGCGTCTAGCGAAAGTTACAGCCGAAAAACTGAAAATCCGGGAATTCCCGAAAACCCGGATTTTGAAAAAGTTTTCCGAAAGTGGTCGATATGATACTCAAATGAAAGAGCTCGTCGAGCTGAACAACTTTTCTGCTTGCGGCATTTTCCGGAAATGCGTCTAACGAAAGTTCCGACCAAAAAACTGTTGCAATCTTCTGAAAGAAAACCCGGAACCTAAGGGAAAATGCCGCGGCAACCCATTCTCGCTACTTCGCTAGTTTTTATTAACCTTGCTATATATACGTACCAGGAGGTGCAGTCACATACATATGTACGATTAAACACTTCTATTAATGCTAAAAACCATTAGGGATGGATCTGGGAGGCAGCCCAGTCGTAGTGATTTGAAGCTGAAGGTAACAAAAAGTAAAGAGTAAATACAGAAAGGCATGTCCACAAAATTTGGCGGGCACGTATACGTATATTTCCAACATTTTTACCAGATTTTTGGATAGACAAACTGAAATTGTGCGATTTTAGCAGAAAATTTTTATTTTGCCCTCAAAACTTTTAAATTTTTAAAATTTTGTTGTTTCTGCAAAATGAAAAGAATTAAAGATTTGAAGAACGATTTTTGCATATTTTTTATTAATCCACTGATTGGCTTTTATTGTTTTGTTGAGTACCTCCTTAAAAAGTTTGTTGGAGTATCCTCTTTGTATTAAATTTTCTTTTAATTCTTTTATTTGCAGGAGGAAGAATTCTTTTAAGGTACAGATTTTTGCTGTTCTTACTATTTGGTTTTGTATCATATTTTTAAAAACCATTTTAGAGATATTAGAATTGGGGGCAGGAAATCTGTTAATTTTGAAACAAAAATCCTTACGTTTGTCATATATTTTTGTGTCAAATTGCTTGTTGTTTACAGTTATGTCTAAATCTAATACGTTAGCACTGGTATTACTAGTATTAACCTTATTTAATTCTAAATTACTGGGATACATTTTCGCTGAGTTTTGTTCAAATATATTTTTATCATTTACAGTTGTTATGTCGTCTATATAGCGAAAGACATAATACAAATATTTGTTTGTTGCCAGATTTTTATCGGACGTAACGAAGTTATACTCGAAGGAATGTAATGTGATATTTGCTATAGTGGGTGCAGCATTAGTTCCCATTGGAATACCTATTAATTGTTTAAAGATTTTATCCCCAATAGTGAAATAAGTATTGTCAATTAAGAATTTACACATTTCAATTACATCAAAATGATCTAGGGTTGGATATTTTTGTTCTCCGTTACCCCAATAAATTTTATTGTACCGTATGTGTAATTTGGAATGAAGTGTATCTTTTACCAATTCTTCGATGGCTGCATTTATAGTTGAATGTTCCAAGTTGGTGTACAGGGTGGTGAAGTCATATGTATTTATAGATTCTGCCGATTTAATTTTATTAAGATATTCAATAGTATCTAGAATTGGTGTATTATTATCAATTACCCAGTTAGGATTGCATCCATATTTCCCTTTATATATGTTGCATAGTTTTTTCCGTTTTATAAATAGCAGTTTAAGTATTTGGTCTAGTATTTTTGATAGATATTTAGTTGGTGCATACTTACTGGCTATAATTGTTCTGAATTTTATAGGGGATTTATGGAATTTAGGAATTATATACATAAATGGTAAATTGAAGGCAGATTTATTGTGATTTAGTTTTTTATTGTAAAATTCCATATGTTTAAGTATATCTGTTGTTGTTTTGTTTTCCACCATGGTATATGTATTATTATTATTAATGTTGTTTATGAGACCTAATTCTTTTAGCATGGAATAGATGTAAAACTGTTTACAGGTTGCGGCGAAATTTTGTGATGCTTTATCTGTAAGGGTAAATACATAATCCTTGCCTAGTAATTTAAGTTTTTCTTTAACATCTTTTACATTTATTGTTTTATTGTTAAGGTGAGTAAACTTATGTTTGGACATAATGTTATTCAGATTTTTGCTAATAGTGATGGCCCAGTCCCTTAATTTATTAATATCCCATTTGTATTTTTTGCTGAGTTTATGTATGTATTGATATAATGCTTTATCGAAATTAAATAGAACGGTTCTATGATTTGTGTTTGTAGGAAGTCTGAATTTTGGTCCATAGGAAAGTAACTTTTCCAGTGCAGGGTCCTGTAGAAACGTGAAGTCTGAAGTAATTATGTGTTGATGGTGTGGATCTTTATGAATAGATTTGTTACAATTACATGTGAATCCATTTAAGTGAAAATTATCTAAAAATTCTTGGACATTAAGTTGAGTAATAACTTCACGATAATTTAGCACAAATCCAGCTATAGGTTTGTCGTAAGAATAGAAAATTCTGGGATTCCCTGCATTTGGTTTATCCGGATAGGGCCAGTCTTTAGAGTTATTAAATATACGATTTAAATTTAAGGTATCAAAGAATGCATGAAAGGGAATTATTATATTTTCTTTTCTTACGGTTTTAGAATGTTTTACTTTGTCTTTTAAATGTAAGATTGTAATGTAAATTGTAATGTAAATGTATTTAAATGTAAGGCTTGTAAGCCATGGGGGGGACCCACATTTTCGGATTTTGGCTGGAACTTTTTTATTATAAGGGCTATCTGAGAACTTTATATACCATCGTACTTGGCGTACTTAGAACTTTCTTTTAAGCCTATTTGCACTTCTCTAGGTTGTGCCGTTAGAGCGGTATAATGCAAAAAGTAGCGGGGGAAAAACCCAATGGGGGGAAAAACCCAAATGGGGGAAAATAAACCCACCCCTCACAGGTCTTAAAAATTGTTCTATCGCAATTCTGACACTTCCAGTGTAAAATTCAACCCTTTTTTAGTTAGTATGAACCAAAAACCCGATCTAAGTAGCTTTTTTTGAGATCTCATGTGCCGTTGAAAATGCTGCATCAACTGGCCAGGTTTCATAAAGTTTAACACATAAACATAGGGCAATTTTTGAAAAATGCTAAAAATGATGTAATTTGATAAAACTTATTATTCTATCGTGTAGAGAATGGTTTTTTACGTAGAATTGGCTGTTAAAATCCACAATTGTACCTGTATTGGGTCCTCCAGCAGCGAAATGGCACTTTTAAGGTTTTTAGCCCCTAGCTAGCCAGGTAAGCAAAATTGTCCGAATCTGACCGCATAGGATGACGCAGCGTGCTCGATAGTACCGTGCTATAGTCTCTAATTGTTTCCGTGTTGAGTTGTTAAAAAATTTTTCAAAAAAATTTGGGTGGGTTTTTCCCCCCAAAGTGGGTTTTTTCCCGCCACATTTGGCAATGTGCCAGACTAACGGTTCAGCGGATCGGTCTAATTTTGGCTGTGTGCAAAGAGGAAGAGTTGCCATCATTGCAGGTATTTGCAAAACTTTTCTAGCCCAACCCAGTCAAAAGTTACATCGGTCCAAACTTTTGCAAAATTTTGGCTTGGTCGGACCAAAAAGTAGGTGTCATTTTCAAAATGTCATAAAATGAGTAGGAGTGAACCAAATGACTTGTTCTTTGCATACGTAGGTTAGAAAGAGTCGCGCTTCCTGCTGCTATGTTTTGGAGCTCGTATCTCCAACCCATGACCCAGGAGGCGGGTGGGTTTTTTCCCCCAAAAAGTGGGTGGGTTTTTTTCACCCCATGGCTATACACCTTGTAACAAATTCCCACCTGTAAGTGTTGCACTGATTCCCCAGGGCAGCAGCAAAACCGGAGTTCTACTTTCTGCCAAGGTCTGCAACATAGCACCAGACTCCACACGGTAGACCGACCGCTGTTTGTGAACGTCCACGCTCATGCAAACTTGAGTCTCGTTGTGAATCAGGAAAGAGAAGGCGAACATCAGCATGTGACCATGATGAAAGGCAGACTGTTGGGAGCTTCCCGTAGGCAGTTCACCACCAATGAAGCTACCGGACGATAAGGGAGTGTCGACTGAAGGCGAGGACAGGACAGACGATCCAAGGGGACCCGTTGTATTACCATGAAAAAATCCATCGGGAAGATCCAAGGGCTCGGCAAAGTAGCGTCCCATGCGGACAAAGCCTGCTGCCAGCAGAGAGCGTTCAATTAAATTATGCAATGCCTTAAATAATAGAGTCCTAATCTCGTAGTCTATTCCCTGCTCCCAGGAGTAATCCTGACCTTCTGTAAATTTGCCGCCAAGCTTGCTCAGATCGGGTTCCTCCTTGTACCAGAAAATATACAGTTCCTTTTCTGCTTGCATACTAAAGTCCGTATACACAGATGTCCGAGGAACCCGGCGCCACGTGGCCAGATAGCCCAACTGCATACAGCGGGCAAAGGCCTGTAAAATGGGGTCACTGCTGACTTGGCCAATGGTTTGAGTGGTGAAATTTAATCGTTTCCACTTAATGTCATTTAATTCTGTCAAAAGGAACAGATTGGTCGGGCAGTCTTCCAAACTGCCCATCTGTCCACTGCTGGTCGCCATTCAGGATCAGTGTCCAACAACCAGGACTAATACGCAGCAAGAAAAAGACTTCAAGAGATAGAAGGTTAGGTTGTCTCAGAAGCAGTTGACTGTATATATTGATATCTCAGAGTCCAATTTATGGAGTCGATTGATCATTAAGACATTTTGGCAAAACTATATATACATTAACAAAGTTAGAAAGGAGTCAACTAGGACTGTCAATGAAAATCTTAACTGTAACATATACAGTCAAAAGTAAATATATGAATTCAATCGGAAAATATGCTAATTCTATTTCTGTACGTTTATACTGTTATGATACAAACAGATTCCAGTATACGCCATGATTAGGACAACGTGGACTGCTACATGCCAACAGGATGTAGCTCGAAAAGGAAACAATTCTTCAAAATGCGGTTCGGAGTCCGCGTTTATAGATTTTAACTGAAACAAACATAGCAATAAATACGTATATATACATATACACTGTATGTAAAAATTGACTCTCGATTCAAATATCTGGCATTTTATAGTTGGGGGTGGGGGGGTGGGGGCCTCCCACTTTTCGATTCCTCCCTCCACTTTTCGGAGCTTCCCCCCCACTTTTTGGGAAGCCCCCACCCACTTTTTTTGGGAAGCCCCCACCCACTTTTTGGGGGTCGCCCAAAAGTGCCAAAAAATTAGGTTTTTGAGGTCAAATTTTCAAAATTTTCTCAATTTTTAGCTAATTTATGGACTTATAGGCTCATTTTACGCTTAAAAACAGCGATTTTTGCATTTTTACCTTAAAAATGCTAATTTTTCGCTAAAAATCTAGGTATATTTAGTCAATCGGGAAAAACGCCATTTTTTCAGACTTTTGGACGTGTTGAGCTCATTTTTTGGAATTATGTATTATGCGAAAATTATTGTAGTTTGAAGAATGGCAACCCGTACGGATTATTTTCATGTATATATTAATGACTTCTCTGGACTGTAGCAATAGAGAGTACTTTGTGATTAATGTCCTGGGGGAAAAGCCAAAATCGGGGAAAAAGCCAGTCATCGGGAAAAAAGCCACTTTAGTCGAAGCATGTCCTGAAGGTGTACACTAATTCTGAGTGTTCCATCATGTTCAGCATCGCTTATTTACCCCAGGATTGTTGTATACCGACGCAAATTGCCTTCGTAAAGCACTAAAACCAAATTTTTAGTTTGCAGCATAAACTGGCTAGGTTTCATCAAATATAACGTAAACATAGAAAACTTGCTAAAATGATGGCTAGCTAAAAAATAGTTTTTTCCAATGAATTCGTAATGCTCTTTTTGGCCAACTGTGCCAGTTAAGGATGAAATGCCAATACGGCGTGTAGCGGTCAGAACGACTGGCGTGACGTATATAGGTCGGGGAAAAAACCAAGGTAATCACTTTTTGGACTCTGCAGAACTACCCTGTGGAGCAATCCGGCTATAAATTATTTTCTTATCAAGCCCTGTCTAGACTGTCATTTTAGTATATAAATCGCCTAACTAGGTCCTGTCGTTAATTAGTAATTAACGGTTAATTAGCCGAGGTAAAAAACCAATGGCGGGAAAAAACCAACCGGTGGGAAAAAACCAACCCCAGTATTCTGTCAGGGTAACTCATATTAGCGATTTATGCATGCAACAGGTTAAATCGGCGTCGCTGACTTCATATCTGCACTTATTTTAGCGATATTCTGTATAATAAGTGAGAAAATCAAACATCAATATTTGTAGCATCAACTGACTAGGTTTCATCAAATTTGCCAGTTTCTATGTTAAAATGCAAAAATTGGTAAATCTTTTGAAATTCGATGAAATAAATTAAAATAAACGTTGTTTACTGCTTTACCTGAGCCAAACAGCCGATCCGCCGAAATGAGCTTTTTACCGGCTAGCACAAAATTGCCAAGTACAAATGCAATTTTGAGCTGTTCACGTGAAAGAACGCATTAAACTTGCTATGTGGATGACTTTTGAGCAACAAAGAACCATTTTTGGGAGTTTGGCAGCAAAAGCAAAAATTGGTTTTTCCCACCCCTTGGTTTTTTTCCCATTTTGTAAAAATTCTGCTGGCAGCTTGCCAAGCGTCGCAGGAAGGCGAGACCGACATTTTTGGAAAGAGCACATGTTGTCCTCTTAGAAAGTATTAATAGGTATTATCCAGCTGCTATGGAAAATTTTTTACAGGCCTTCAAAAATAGGCAAATTTTGAATCTTTGGGGGGTCAAAAATGCCAAAATTTTCAAAATGTCACAAATGCTCAAAAGTGGTCCGATTTAGCTCAAATTTGGTGTGGTAGGTGGGATGGGCCCTACCAACGTGCATGCAAAATTTGAGCCCGCAAGCTCATCCCCATCGCCCAAACGGGGGGTTGGTTTTTTCCCCACCACTTGCGGGTTGGTTTTTTTTCGACCTCTATACTAGTCCAAAAGTTGCTCGTTTCAGGGACTACCCACCTACAAACGGTATTGCTTTGTAAAACTTTCTTTGCTGATTATTTTCAACATAGAAATAATCCCAAAAATCCAAGCAAACTGCTCACTATACAGAGGTCTATAAAGTGACTGGTTTTTTCTCCCGATGAGTCAAAATCATCGGGAATAAAAAGCCACACCTGCGCAAAGACCACGTGACGTCCTGAATTGTTGACACTTTTGTGAGAACAAAGCCAGACATGTTCCCACTTGATTGCAGTAGAAATTATTCAGATAGCTCTGCTGACACTAAAGTTGTGAATTTTTCAAAAATTCCGGTTTTCCCGCCATTTCAGGAACAAAGTTTTCCAAAAAATGTCGACCCTACTGTTGACTATAGAGGAGAGCCAGAAGGGTAAAAATCGGCGTGTGGGCTTATATTGAGGTCGTCATTCTACTGGGTTTATTTTATATACTGGGGGGGGGCGGGGGGCGCCCCCCCCCAGGGGCGCACCCAGGATTTTGAAAAGGGGGGGGTCGAGCCGAAAAAATTTTTTGCTTTCGCCTGACACGTTTACGCGTGGGGGGGGGGTGGCGGCGGCAAAGTTTTCAACATAGAGTTTTTTTGGGAGCAGCAAAAATGGCGAGATTTAAGACTAGAATCCAGTCGACGCGGGGGGTCTGGGGGGCGAAGCCCCCCAGAAGTTGAGAACATTTTTGAAATTTTGAAAAAAGCCGTAATGAAAATCTTTAAAAAGATTTCAATACAAGTTGAGAAATTCTGTGACATATATAATGGCAAAATTTGTATGGGAAAGCTTGAAAAGATTTGAAAAAAGCTGTGCCAGGCGCATTGTTAAAATTTTAATTTGTTAAAATCGAGATAGAATAGTCCCGTATGCGCGGAAGTTCAGTAAAATGGAAATAAAAAATAGAAAAGCGAAGCAGGCGCGAAAAATTGAGGGGAAAAAGCGCCGGGCGCCAAAACGTTGTAAAAGTTAGTAAACATTAGCGCCGCAGGCGAGAAAAATTTTTTAAATTCAGTTAGAAAGGCGCCGCAGGCCCGAAAAATTTTGAAAATTCAGTTGGAAAAGCGCCACAGGGGAGAAAAATTTTAAAAATCGAGATAGAAAAGCGCCGCAGGCGAGAAAAAATATAAAAATCGAGATAGAAAAGCGCCGCAGGCGATAAAAATAAATAAAAATCGAGATAGAAAAGCGCCGCAGGCGAGAAAAAATATAAAAATCGTGATAGAAAAGCGCCGCAGGCGCGAAAAATTTTAAAAATCGAGATAGAAAAGCGCCGCAGGCGAGAAAAAATATAAAAATCGAGATAGAAAAGCGCCGCAGGCGAGAAAAAATATAAAAATCGAGATAGAAAAGCGCCGCAGGCGAGAAAAAATATAAAAATCGAGATAGAAAAGCGCCGCAGGCGAGAAAAAATATAAAAATCGAGATAGAAAAGCGCCGGAGGCGATAAAAATAAATAAAAATCGAGATAGAAAAGCGCCGCAGGCGAGAAAAAATATAAAAATCGAGATAGAAAAGCGCCGGAGGCGATAAAAATAAATAAAAATCGAGATAGAAAAGCGCCGCAGGCGAGAAAAAATATAAAAATCGTGATAGAAAAGCGCCGCAGGCGCGAAAAATTTTAAAAATCGAGATAGAAAAGCGCCGCAGGCGAGAAAAAATATAAAAATCGAGATAGAAAAGCGCCGCAGGCGAGAAAAAAATATAAAAATCGAGATAGAAAAGCGCCGGAGGCGATAAAAATAAATAAAAATCGAGATAGAAAAGCGCCGCAGGCGAGAAAAAATATAAAAATCGTGATAGAAAAGCGCCGCAGGCGCGAAAAATTTTAAAAATCGAGATAGAAAAGCGCCGCAGGCGAGAAAAAATATAAAAATCGTGATAGAAAAGCGCCGCAGGCGCGAAAAACTTTAAAAACCGAGATAGAAAAGCACCGCACGCGATAAAAATAAATAAAAATCGAGATGGAAAAGCGCCGCAGGCGAGAAAAATTCTAAAAATCGAGATAGAAAAGCGCCGCAGGCGCGAAAAATTTTCATAGTTTTTAATTTTATGCACTAAAAATAGCTCAATTTTTACTTTCTCCCCAAAAATTTCCGGGGGGGTCGGACAAAAAGGGGGGGTCGGAACCCCCAAAACCCCCCCCTGGGTGCGCCCATGGCCCCCCCCCAACTTTTTGGGTCCCCCCACTCACCCTAAGATGCCCAAAAATAGCCAAATTTTTAGGATTTTTGGTCACAATTTGCAAAAATTTTCCGGCTTCGCCGAAAATTTTTATTCAAAAATTGCCTTTTTTTGGTGCTAAAACTTGATTTTTGAGCACTTTTAAGCATAGTTATAGCAGTGTATGTATGTGGAAGACAGGCTATTTATACAGCATTTTTAGCATTTTTGGCCCATTTTATTCCCCCCCCCCCCACTTTTCGACTAGTGGGGGGGGCGTCCCCCCCCTCTACCCCACTTATTTTTTGCTTAAAATAAACCCAGTTCTACACGCCAAATATTACTGCAATAGCTTCACCCGTTAGGCCACGGCGGTCGTGGCTTTTTTCCCGATTGACTATAGGTATATTTTTACCTTTGGCTCGCCCCCCCTCCCTCACTTTCAAAGTCCTAAAAATGCCAGAATATACATTAAAACTATATATACAAGTAGGAAAAATGCTCCTTGCAGTCGCAGAAAAAGTTAATATGAGTGGGGACGGGGTGCATGGTGGGGACGGGGGGACGGGGTGCATGGTCGAGAGTGTGGTCTTGGTGTAGCCGAAAGGAAAAAACTTAACCAAAATCGGTCTCATTGAAACGAAACCACTGGCGGATCCAGGATTTGATGACGGGGGAGATAAAAGTTTTGCAGGGGTCTGGGAGCGGAGCCTCCCAGAAATAGAAGAATTTTTTGTTTTTGCAATAACATCGGTCTTCGGATCTTTAATTCTTTTAATTTTGAAGAACTGAGAAAATGTTTTAAAATACAACACATTTTTATTCAAAAATAGTAATTTTTTCCGAACAATCGGATGCATTTCAAGCTTTTTTAATAAATGCCAAAAATATATATGCCGCTTAAAATTGGAAAATTCGCGACAAAGGAGCGAAAGTTTTTGATGTTACCTACCTTTTACAACTTTTCCTGGACAGAACGTGCTCGGAAAAATTATTATGGAACTGCGCCCGCATGTAGGCCCGTAATCATCTTGTTTTGCCTCTTACGATATTGTAGATATGGGTTTTGCTGTTCAAATTATCCGGGATGGCGAATCTCCTGTCCAGCCTATTGGAAATACCATCAGACAGAAGCGAGGTGGTACCACTCATACTCGGCGACAGCATTCAGGTATATATGTATATACTTTGTGCTTTCACTGTGGAATCAAAGGTCACGCCATTGACAAATTGAAGGTTGAAGCTGTTGTGACAAGTTTTGTGTCATCACTGCCAGAGCCCAGGCCACCAACGACGCTTTTGTCCGTCAAACTCACGACACACAGAATCTCCTGAATATCCTCAGGTCCGTCCACGGCGCTTTCGACGTCCCCTGCCACCTACCCCTGATTACTCCTACCAAGAGTACATACGTAATACATAAGCTGGGCTTTTTTTAGGCGAAAAAAGTGGGGGTGGGGAGAGTGGGGGGCAGAGTTTTTTCGCCGACGGCTTATGTGTAATGTTACACACCTTCAATTTTTGCTATTTTTCAGAAAAGTGTGTAACTACCTAAAAATTTCGAGCATAGGTATATCCGAAATTTTCTCCCGTTTTGTTTACCACGTGTGTACGTACATAAGTTTATTGTTAATTGGAACTAATTATTTCGGGGTATTTTCGAAGCTGCATCTTTATATATAAATGAAAATTGAAAACTCAAATTTACAGCAAAAATTGGCGACGCTTCACCAAATCAACAAGACAAAGTTAAAAAATTAAGCAATTATAATGCAACGCGCTGAATTCATAGGTAGGTACTACGTAGCTAGAGAAAGGAAAAGCAGCAACAAGATTTAGTTGGGATGGGATGGATTTTGACTTGATAGAACGAATAAAAATTTATTAAAATTAAAAACGCAAATTTATATAAAGAGAAGTGAATGAATGAACAAAGTGTAGTAAAGACGAACCGATTGCTAAGTACGTATATACGTATATACAGAAAAAAGCTAGTTCTTTCCGTATACAACACCAAAAATAAAATTAAGAAATGGTAGGGGATCTGGGGGGCGAAGCCCCCCAGAAACGGTAAATATGTGGAAACAAATTAATGCGCATTGGAAAAAGTTCCCACTTTTTGGTAAAACTTGTCCAAAATTTCTGTGTAACGTTCCACAGTCGCGAAAAATTTTTTGCTATTTTCCAGAAAAAAGTGTGTAATTACACGCGTTTTTGAGCAAAAAAACACTGGTGGGGCCGGGAGCCCCCCCACTAGTCGGGGGAGGGGGACTCAAAAGTGGGGGAACTCAAAAGTGGGGGGAATCCAAAGTGGTCTAAAATCGCTAAAAATACGTACAGTAAAAATAGCCTGTTTTCAACATATACTGCTATAACTATATATGCTAAAAAGTGCTCAAAGAGTTTGAGTACCAAAATAGACGATTTTTGACCAAAAATTTCCGGCGAGGCCGGAAAACTTTTGAAAATTTTGACCAAAACTCCTAAAAACTTGGCACTTTCTGGGCACCTTTTGCGGAGAGAAAAAACACAGACAAAATCGATTATTGCTACTGGTGATGTAGTGATTACCGTACTGATGTGGGGTCAGGCAGTTTTCTATACATGAATCAATAGAACTAGGAGCGATAGATAGCGGCGGGAAAAAACCCAGTCCGATAAGCCATCGCCAGAGTGAGTCACCCATATGAGCCAGATCGGATTTTAATAGCCTATCTTAAAGAGCGTCCAAAACTACCCTAGAGGATGTGTTATTGTAGCTCCCGCTGCCTCTCAGCAACTTTTTTGGGACTTTGAAAATTTTTGAATTTTTGGTCCCAACATGGGGGTCAGGCAGGGTCAACTTTGGGAGGTCGCCCTGAACTAGTGGAAAGACCTAGCCCAAAAGGGATTACAGTTTCACAGGGGATAAACGAACTTCACGATGGTGTATGCAATTTGGCTCGAGTACCTGTGGTGCGAACTGGGGGTGACCTAGACTCGGTGGCAAAAAACCCATGTGCGGGGGAAAACCCAATTTCAAAATGAAGTATTTCTAACCATTAGCAGCCAAGGAAAAATTCATGCATTTCTTAGCTCAGTAGAGCCTCCTGATTAATATGGTATAGATTTTACCTATGTTCGACCTTCTATGTGTGGTCCAGGTGGCCAAAACCTGAGATGGTGCCATTCCAAGCCAAATTTTCACTAAAATAGGTTGGGTTCGGCTTTAAATGCAATAAAAACACGTTTTCTATGTGATAGGATGCTTAAGCTACAGAAAATATGCAAATTTCAAAAATTTCCAAAATTT